>SRPW01000397.1:0-22768 GCA_018360225.1 Claviceps pusilla | reverse complement strand
ATAAATTATAAGGAATTCTATATTCTAAAAGGTTAATACTAGCTAAACTAGTAAAGGAATCTATTTTTATTATAAAAAAGCTATGTTTTTAAAAGTCTAATACTAGCTAAACTAGCAAAGAAATCTATCTTTTTTTAGTATAAATTCTCCCTATAAGCGTAATAGGAGTTCTATCTCTTTTAAGTAAATCCTTATAAATCTATAGAATAATATATCCTAAGAATAGATATAACCCACTAATTAGTGTTAGTATTCCTTAAAATACTAGTAATTCTCTAAGGAATACTAGGTAGATTTAAGACTTAGTGATATAATATAGAGTCTAGGAAGGTATTTACAAAAGGTCTAATTCTATCCTAATTAGTACTATCTAAAGGGGCATTTTATAGCTAGCGTTAAGGCCACGAAAATGCTATTAGATTCTGCAGTGAAAACTCTGCACACGCGGACTAATTAGAAGAGTCAGATTCCGCGGCTAATGTGGCCGCGAATCCGGCTCTTCCCGGCTGTGCCACGTTGTCATAGAATGCAGCGATTCTAACAGCTTTAATTTCTACTATTAAATCCTTTATTAAATTACTTTAGTTTAAAGTAAAGGCTATTAAGGCTAAGGTATAAACTATTAAGACTATAGGCACCCTTAAAACTTCTATTATAATAAGATCTACTAAGTATACTAGGGATAAGACCCTAACTCCCTAGTTAAGGTATTTTATATATAGTAAACGCTAGCTAGCTACTATAAGTAGCTTAAAGACTATACTAAAAAAGGGGGATTTTATTAATCTCTTTAATAAGATATTTTAGTGCTTTATTATTTCTTACACTACTATTTTAGCAGTACCCTATTATAGAAATCCTAGTGGTTATATAAGTATAAGTAGTTTCTAATTTCTATATTACTTACTTACTTTAAAAAGATAGAGTTAGTAGAAAATATAATAGTTTAGTAAAATTACTTAATATTTATAATGTCTGCTATTAGGAATGTAAAATCCCTATAGGATTCCACCTATATTTAAATAATAATAGTAATAAATAAGGTATATAAGTGTTTCTAACTTTAAGCTATAAAAACTATATCTTTCTTTATATAGAAAACCTTACTTATACTAACACCTACCTTAGGTTATAGAATATAGCAATATTTAAGGGTCCTTATTTACTTAGCTAGGGCTATAGCCTAGCTGCCTAAGTATACTACTAAGTATAAAAAAACTTACCTTATTATAACCCTTTTATAACCTTTTTTTAATTAATAATATTATTACCTTTATATTATAGGTTACTTTCTTTATTTTCTTTATTACTATTACTAGCATTTCCCTATACTTTACTACACTCTTTAATTTTCTTTTTATAGCTACTTTTCTATATAAAACTATTATTTTCCTTATATAGCTATATAAGGTTTCCTTAATCTTAACACTAAAACTATAATATCTAGCTATATAATATTAATACTACCTTAAGAGACCCTTTTTACTAGGGAGGAAATTAACTAAGACTATAAGGAAATACTTAATCTCTTTACTAAGCTAGGTAATATATATTTTAAGGCTTACTATAGTGCTAATACTATAGGTAGTATAGGGTAAATAAAGAAACCCTTTATTTTTAAATTATACTATATTATAACTACTAGGGACCTTATTAAAAACAGTTTTTATAAAACCTTCCTACTTTATAAGGTTTATAAATTATACTACCTCCTAATAAATAGTAGCTTACTAAAGCTAAATATAGCTTTTATTTACTATATTATAGAACTTAATATAAATGCTTTTATTTAGCTCTCTCTAACTATTACTATTTATATTAATAAAACTTTTATTAAGTAAAACCTTTAAACCTATACTAAAAGTAGCATTAAGGATATAATAAACCTTTAAAATAGAATTATTCTCCTTAGAATCCTATAAGCCTAGTAGCTTATTAATTTCTTTATTTATTTTACTAAGACCTATAACTATTCTAATACTAAATATATTCCCCTTACCTATTATAAACTAATAAAAAACTATACTAATATCTTTATTAAGCATTACTTATATCTCACTAATATATATTATAAGGTTCTTTATATTAGTATTAAGAGAGTCTAAATACTTACTATTTATATTTAAATACTAGCTAATAGAATAACCTATAACTTTTATACTAATAATACCTAAAAGAATTAATATAATATAAGTGCCCTTAAAACTAAGTAGGAGCTTAACCTTAGTATAGTATACTTTTATAATAAAATAAGGTTTACCTAATATTAGGAAGAAGCTAAGGCTATAGTAATAACCTTTAATATATATACCTTTAATACTATAGCTAACTATAAAGAGTAGGAAATCTTTAAAAGGGTCCTAACTAACTCTATAGTTTAATGCTTTCTAGCTAAAGATATTCACTTTATAATAATATACTAAAGCTATACTATAGACCTTAATAACTCTAAGGCTAATAAAGTTAGCAGCATTAAGTTCTTTAGTAATAGTAATATATCTTTAGGTAATAGAAGTAAGTAGTAATAATGTAGAATATAGTAGTATACTAAAAGTAAACCTTAGAGGATTTAATAGTTTTAAAGGGGATATAGATATCTATACTAACTTACTTATATATATTCCCTTTCCTTATTTATATAACTTTTATAGGTTAGTCTATAACCTAGCTATATATAAACTCCTATAGCTTATTTCTTTTTTCCTTCTAGTTTCTTAACTTTATAAGTAAATTACTATAGACTTACTTTTTTTCCTTTTCTTTTCTTTTCTTTCTTAATTTATATAGCTTAAAATAAGCTATATTTTCTTTTATAAAGGGGGGACCTATTATAGTCTATATATAATAGCAAAACCCACTATATATAGAAGGGTTCCGCCCCCTTTTCTTTTAATAATAAATAACTTTAACTATATATACACTTAACCACCTACCTATAACTTAAGTGTTCCCTCTCTTATAACTTCATAACGTACCACACCTATTGTGTGAGTACCCCCAATTTACGTGTGACATCCAGCACGTAACAAAGAGTTTCCTAAGCAACAAGGTAAGTATTTTCCTTATTTTTTTTATATAGCATTTACATACTAATAGATATACTTAGCAATCATTAAATACCTTTAAAAGACCTACCTTCTATAGCAAGAGCAATTTGCAGACTATGCTATTAAGAAATACCGCAATTTTAGCATTACAGTTACCTTACGTATAAAGAGCATATATTATAAGCTAAAACGCTGAATTAGGCACCCGTTTATTAACCTTTTTATCCTTTATATAGTAATTTAGGAGATAACTATTAAACGTTAGCAGCGTTTTACTAGGTAATTTAATAAACAATTTACCTACTGTTTAGTAGCTTAGGATAAACACAGTATAATTTAGAACCTTATGCTATAGATTAGCTATAAATCTATATAACTAATCGTTAAGTAAGTAGAAATTATAAATAATTATATTAAGAAAAGAGCTTAAATATAGCGTGCTATAAAGCCTTATACTAGGAGTTTTACTACTTAATTTAGGCTTCTATGCTTTTATATAATTATTAATAAGATTAATAGTAGGCAGCTTCTTAAGATAAACAATGTTTATACTTATTAGTAGCTTTAAGTATCTATAGTATATTTAGTGTATTTTTTTTAGGTAATTACTAATTATTTTTTAGCTTAAAGAAGTAGCGTTGCTTACTATATATTATAAGCCTAACCCTAATGTTATTCCTAGCTAACACTAAAGATTAAATAAGCTAAAGCCTTTACTAATAAATATAGCTTTAAGTAGGAGAATCCTTAGTGTTAATAAGAGAGATAGTAATGTAATTATCTTACTAGTTTATAAGGTTAAGGCTTACTAAAAAAAGGTATTATTATTAGTATTTATAACTAGCTAGGTAAGAGAAAAGCAAGCAAAACACTAAAAAGCAGGTAGTAATAATAAAAATAAGCAATTTAAAGAGCTTTAGGTTACTCTTTTAAGGATTATAGGTATAGTTAAGGCTCTTTAAGCCTTATAAAACGCTACGTAAGCTATAATAATATAGTAAAATAGCTCTTTCCTAGCACTATAGCTAGCCTTATATCCTTATATAGCTTAAAATAATATACACTTATACTTAGCATTATAGGTACCTTTATTTATATATAGTTCTAGCAGTAAACTAAGTCCCTCTATATCTTAAAGCAGTGAATTTGTAGTATAAAGCTAGCCTATAGTATAGTACTATTCTATAGCAGGCAGGCTATAATAAATAAAAAAATTTGTAATAATACATTAAAAAAAAATTCAGGTAAGCGTGCTATTGTGTAGGAAACGAAGGATATACCTTCCTATAGAAATTTAGGTATGCGGATACCTCTTCCGTTTTGGGCCTAGTTGCTGCTGCGTGTTCAAAAATCCGTTGCTGCGTGTTTAGGTATTCCGAAGGATATACCTTCCTATAGAAATTTAGGTATGCGGATACCTCTTCCGTTTTGGGCCTAGTTGCTGCTGCGTGTTCAAAAATCCGTTGCTGCGTGTTTAGGTATTCGGAAAAATGACATCAACAGGTGTGCAGGTGTAGATGCCTACTAGGTACCTAGGTACTTACTAACAGGGTCCTCTCTGACCTACCAACCACGAGCCTGTAAAAGAAATCCTTGGGATCCACTTCCGTTCAGCTGTCACGACTTATCTTCTTGCAACCACCAAACAAAACGTACAGTCTCAAACTTTGCGAGGTCAAAGTCAACAGCATTTCGGAAGACGCCTCACCAAAGTGATAAACCATTCTCTGCGTCACCTTGTTATCTTTTTCTTCTCATTACCAGAGCTCTTGCCTCTCCCAAGTTTCGACCTGCCACCGCTGCAATGACCCTCGAGACAATCGTTTCCGAGCCCGGCCTCGTGGCAGTTCTGCAGATTTCCGACCAGGCGCGCGACCAGGCTCACACCCTTCTGCGCCTGACTGACGACGCGATTGATTCTTCTCCGTCTGCTGAGATGCAAGCGGAAATCGCCAAGCAGCAGAAGCATTTATTCACAAGCATTTCGCATCTCCGTGGCCTGCACCGAAATGCCTGCATCTCGGCTCGCGAGACCAAGGCCCAGACGGCAGAGGCACGTCAAGAGGTTGACCGGCTGCATCTTCAGCTGCAAAATCTCTACTACGAACAGCGCCATCTTCAGGGCGAAATTGCGGCCTGTGAATCCTACGAGTACGTGCTGTAGAGCGCTCACTGTGCGGACTTTGGATAGAATCTAACACCAAATACTAGTCACAAATACCAGCAGCTACCACTTATTCCCATCGATGAATTCCTTGCTCAGCATCCAGACCACGCTGGGGATGACGAGAACCAACTCATGATAGCCAGAATTGATCACGAACGCACCGAGCGAGAAGGTTTAGAACAGCAGCGTCAGGAATTGTTGAAACGGAAACAAAAACTTATTGCTGAAAACAAGAGACGCAAGGATGACTTGGCCAATCTTGATCAAGACCTCGAAAAATTCATTGATGTGAGTCCTTGCGCTCAGTCTTCCTAGTCTTCTGCCTAGATGTTTCTTTGTACTGACAAAAACACACGCATAGGCTGCCAAGCCCATCCTAGAGCTGTTTGAGAAGGCTCCTTGAGTAACTCGGTCGTGAAGCTTGTTGATCCAACGTTCAAGACGGCGCGTACCACCCCCTTAAGAAAATAAGCCCATTATCGGGATATGGTACACGGTTAACTTCAAGTCCGACATCCGAAGTTGGACCTCTCCGCCTACAACATTCGCAACGGGATAAGAACAGGCTTGCAACAGAATGCATGCCCTTTGAAAACACCAGCCACTAGAATTGGCAGGCTCAATTATGTTTCACCACGCGAATTTTGTGTATATGATACAGAGAAACTCAATCCAGCTCCGCCACAGAAAGAACAGAACCAATAGAAAGATCACGACTGGGTAGGCCGAGAGCGACAGAGTCGAGCGCAAACAGCCATGATTCATTGCCGATGGTTTTCGATTCAGGGACATAGAGATGAACCTTGAGTTAGCAGATGACCGGGTCTCGCGATGTAATCACGACCAGAAGGGCTGGCGGATTCTTAGCCGCCAGGAAACAAAAGAGTTTGTCTGCAGGAGTGAAAGACGCAAGACGCTTTCTGTGCATTCAACATGGTAGGAGTAGATTTACGATTTCACCGGCGTTTAATTGACTCTACCAAATATGTTGAAACACGGCGATCGCAAACAGCTAGCATTCTTACGAAACGCCTGCCAATAGAATTATACCATAGTCTCGAGCGGATCGTGTCTTGGTGAAATAAAAACGCGTCTCTTGGAAAATGTGCAGGAGATACGAATGATGACATATATACCAGCTACCATTGTACCTCAATCGCGTGTCTCTGTAAGGGGTCGATAGGATTGTCTGAGGTGGAACAGATGCTCGTCCACAATCCGGCAAATTCGGCACACAACCTGAATGCTTAGTCCATTGGACAAGTTGGAATTCAGTCTGATATTGTTGCACGTTCTACTATCACACTACAAGGCTGAAGTCGTCGTCATGATGAACAGTGGTCTCTCTTGCTCGGTCACGGGAGAATGCAGACAGGCCTATAGACAGGATGCTCTTATTTTCTTTTGACTCTTTTTTCGACGACTTCTTTCTCATCAAACGCAAATTTGGCCTGCAGCAATGGTGTCAAACAGCTTATGACGGTAGTTTAATGTGAAAAGCTGCGCGACATCCAATCAACGCGGCTCAGTTGATCACTGGAAAAGCAGCATAAGTTGACAACCCATGGTTGAAGCGATGCGACCACTTGTAGCTGTCGAAAGTGAGACGTTGCCAGCGGCTGATTTGATACCACATCATCCTGGTTCACGATGGTTCATGGCATTGTCCATCGGAAATGCGGTGGGGATGTACACAGCAGATCCTTGCATTCTAATCAATGTTACCTCTCGCGCTAATCAGAGACTAGACGGCTTCGAGACTCCTCCCCCTGTGCCACAAGGCACGTTGAGGAGCCGCGACCAGCGAGTGGACGGACGAGCTTGCTTCATGCCGCGGCGGAGCATTTATCCTTTCAATGTTGTTCATGGGATCAAAGAAAAACTCCTGCGATGGGGACCTAGAGTCTTGTCGCGCCTACAGTAGTCGACATGGCAATAACAGACCAATGAAAGCAAAAAGACGCCGCAGCAGGCCTGGCCAAGAAAACACTCTGATTTCTGCTGCAAGGTCTTTGCAGCCATGGCCAAAATGAGCCATAGACGTGATGGAAGCATACCTCGATTCACGATTACGTCCGCGTCCACGTCCACGTCTGGCACGGCGGCCCTAGGCCCCGATACCTCGGAACTTGGAAGCCTACAACTCCATAATGTACGGCCCGTTGTCGAAAATGTGTTAAATCCGTACAATCATTCCGTGCCTGGCGTTCAGCTGCAGGTATGGTATTATCCAAGGTGGTCTCCTGTTCTCGCAACGATGGGATGCATACGCCTCCCATTACACATCGTATTCGATCTCTATCTACATACATAACTGTGACTGATATGCATTGTTCATCTCTACACAAGATTCGACAATAATTCTCGTTGTGTAGTGGACCTTGCTATTTTTACGGTTTATAGGTTCACCAAGTGCGTGACAGCACGACTTCACAAGCGGCTTGTGTCTTGATCGCTCATTCGATCGTAGAGATGTGGAATATCAACGATGGATCGATGGAGACTCTCATGATAAGAGAACAAGCCCATTCGTTTTGTCCTTAGCAGCATGATTCTGTCATTTTGCAGGCGCTACTTTTTCGGCACGTCTCTGGACAAGTTCTGGGGTGGTCGGCCTAGCTTGAGAAGCCAAGAGATCCTTCGTGGCTAGCAGCCCTGCCCTTGGTATTGCAGTTTGTGTGTCTCTTCTTCTGCTATTACTGTTGTTATTGCTGGTGCTGGTGCTGGTTCTCTTGCCTTTTTCTTTTTTTCTTCTTTTTGCCCCTTCGCAATTCGCAATTTGCTTCTTGGTCTTGCTCTCGTTAGCTATTTCATTCGCCATCCTCTTTTGGCGCTCATGTCATCTGGACTTGCTCAGTCCTTCCACTCCTTTGTGTCCTCGACTGCTTCCAAATCTAAAACGTTGTTCCAGAAGTTTTGAGCTGTGTTCTCCCGACGGCTCGGACCCGCTCCAACACTTCATCGTCATTTGCTTCTTGTTCGACCAGTTATACAGACTGCGTGCTTTCGAAAGAGGTCTGCCAGAGATGTCTATATTCGCATGGTGTTCGCAAAGAGCCGGTGCGCTCAGTATTATTACACTGGTTTCTCTGTGCTATTGGGTTATATCAGAAGAATACGGCGCGGGATTATCAACCGACAAGCCCAAGGACAACAGTGCGCCCGACAGACAGCTTCAGGACGATGCTACAGCCGGCGCTGGATTCTGGGCACTGATATTTGCCTACTACAGTCTTTTCATACATGTTCTTGTATTCATATTTCCGATACGGGCTTGCTGGTCGGTTTGGAGCATCACCAGTTCCCTCAAAAAAGCAGCACAGAGTCAGGCAGTGATGAGTTACCAGAGAGGCAGCGCTCATCGTCGCCCATCGTTAGCATCTATCTCAAGCTCGGACACGCTGACTTCCGGTGTTTCGACATGCCCGAGCAATGCCGATTGCTCGCCCACAAGTGAGATGAGTAATCCTGAGCTCGATAACTACGCTGGCCGGAGCGACTACACGGATGAGACCGATTACACAGAAGATGGTGTCGTCCACGCCATCATGATTCCCAATTACAAGGAAGAGATGGATACCTTGCAAGAGACACTCGAAGTTCTGGCCTCCCACCCGCAGGCTCGTTCCTCATACGATGTAAGTCGTCAACTCACTGCAAAAATGGTGTCGGAAGCTGATGCCCCGAGCTTGGATTGGATGATGGAGACAAGAGGGTGTAACCTGGACACTAATGTGCTTGAATAGGTCTTCCTCGGTATGGAACAACGTGAGGCTGAGGCAGAATCGAAGGGTCTGAGGCTCGTCCAAGATTTCGTCAAGAAGTTCCGCTCCATCGCCTTTGCCATGCATCCGGCTGATATACCTGGAGAGGCAGCCGGTAAAGGCAGCAATATGGCATGGGTGGCAAGAAGACTCAGCGCCAAGTACCCGACCGGCATGCGTCACAATGTCATAGTGACAGGCATTGATGGTAAGAAAACACTTGTTTCCGTTCCGTCGCCCACTCGAAGCTGTTGCGACATTTGTGGCTGACCAAAGCCGTGTAATCCATGCAGCCGACAGTCATCTGTCATCCGGCTACTTCACCAACATCACGAGCATGCACCATATCCATGAGGCAACAGCACCTACGACGATATATGCGGCCCCCATCATATTCGACCGCAATGCACACAGCGTACCCGCCCTCGTTCGCGTCGCCGATGTCATGTGGTGTGCTGCCGGAATGTCTGGCCTCTATCCGGGGTCAACCATTGCTCCTCCGACGTCAGTGTACTCGTTGCCGTTGACCCTGGTTGATCGCGTCGGTGGCTGGGACTGCGATGCCGAAGCCATTGGCGAAGATTTGCACATGTACATCAAGTGCTTCTTTGCGCTGAACGGCAATCTGACCTGCCGGACGGTGCTCAGTCCTGTCAGCCAGAGCAACGTCACGGGAGGCGGGAAGGGCGGTCTTCGAGGCATGGCGCTGGACATGAAGGCTCGTTACAAGCAGGCTCTCCGACACATGTGGGGTGCGCTGGATACTGGCTTTGCCTTGCGCAAGGGAGTTGAGATGTGGCGAGATCGGAAGCGCACTACGAGATCATATCAACCGCTGCACAGCCAGGCAAACGACTCGAGCCTGTCCATCTCCGACATGGACTTCTCCAGCAGCGAGGACTCGGCTGATGAAGAAGGGTTCCTCTCCGACCTGACCCAGCACACCGTGCCAGAGCCGCATTGGGAGCGTATCTTTTATCTCGCTCACCGACTCTTTGAAGCGCATTTCTTGCCTGTACACATGACCATTCTGGTCCTCGCCTCCGCACTTTACGTCGCCTTGGCCGATGGAAGCGGTGATCCTCACGGCATAGCCTGGACATTCACGCTATCCAATCTTCTCCGAACCGCGGGCTTCATGGGCGTCGCCTGCTATCTCTTTTTGTACGAGAGCTTCCACCGTGTCAGCGTCAAGGCGCGCGAGAAGGAAATGATGAAGGCAAACTTGGCGGAAGACATGTGTTTCTCGCACCGGTCTTTCAGGAAGAACTTGATCGATTATGTGCTCGTTCCCGTTGTGGCGCCTCTGTACGGTGCCATTCCCTGCATACAGGCCGAGCTGTGTCATCTATGGACGGTGGATCTGGTGTACGCCGTCAGCAAGAAGGTTACTAGACAGTCTGCCAAAGCTGATGCCATCATGGCTGCTGTATAAGCGATTTTTTTTTTTCCTTTTTTCACCTTTTTCCCCCTTTTCCCCCCTTTTTTTTCTTCTCTTGTCTTCTTCTTTTTCTTCCACCTGTCTCTTCTCTCTCTAAACCATTGAATCACGAGTAACAATGTATAATGACTCTGAATGCCCACCCTAATACTGTCTTACGAGGCCACCTATTTATTTTAATGCTTGATCATTGTTTTATTCATTTGTTTATTCCGTTTTCAATGTTTTGACTTTTTCCCTTTTTCCCTTTCCCCCCCACTTTCCTAGTCTCTTTTGTATATATTCAGGGTATCTCCCCTTTGGTTTCATTCATGGCCGGCACGGCTGGCGACTTGACGGTGGGTTTCCAGTTTATCGAAACGAAAATGCCAAAGGTCATGTGAGCAGTGACATCAGGGACGGGAGGTTTGTCATTCTTCGCTGATCATGATCATCATTCTGTGAATGAATGAGTGGATGGATATGGAGGAACCCAGAGTTCCATATGCTAGATACATCTGCCACGTTCACAGGTGCAAATTGAAACGTCATGCGAGTATAGTCCTTGCTCAGGTGGATTTCCTGCGAGACATCATCATGACCTACATAGTGGGTATGTACTTGATGTGGCTGGACGTCTGTGGGAACAGTGGGAACAGAAGCTCGGCGTGGAAGAATGAGATGTGGAAAGATTTGAGAAGGAGATTGAATCACCTTGGTCATACATTATTTATTTACTATGGTCATAATCACTATCCATCTACACAAGGTCGGTACCCTGGAGCTGGATGGACCCACCACTGGCCGCCGTTGCTGAGACAGCCGTGGTCCCACGCGCTGCGATAAGCAGCTTATCGCACAACCCAATTGGCCCTTTCTGCCTAAGAACCTTTTTTTTTCTTGAGGACCCAGAATAAAGTAACGGGAAAAGAAAAATTTCGAAAAGCCGCCTTTCACCTCGTCCAGTGCGACAAAGCATCCTTTCTTGTTTCTTTCTTCCCGGCACGCCATCATCCCTCGCTCACTTCTCTTCTCCCCGCTTCTCGCCCATTGATCGTTCTTCTGCATATATTGGCAGAGCGCGCTAGGGCATTCTTTTTGGCAGTTTAGAAAACATATTCTATTGAACGCTCGCGCCTTTTCTCGCAAACGCTTACATCCACATTCCATCATCAAGTCAAAATGTCTGCGATTCCGGGCCCCGTTTACGGCCTCGAGATCCCACCCGGCGATGTCTTGATACCCGCCTCCATGGACTTCCCTGCCTCTGTGAGTGGCCAGTATGGTCTTCTTTTTTTTTTCTTTCGTTCTTGTCGCGTAGGCTGTTTCCTTTCATGTTTCGTCGATGCCGACTTACCTGGGTCGACAATGGCTTTTCGTTTTGCTGCTCTCAAAGGCGCCCGGTGCGGTAGCGACTAACATATCTTTGCGCTAAGTTCCGCATTACCATGGCTGCTCTGGATCCCACTGAGGTTCCCGAGCCTGATGAGGACGGTAATGTTCCTGCCATTCCTCGCTCTACTCTACGTCTTGTCAAGCGCGTCTTTCCAGCGCTGCATGACGACGAAGATGACGAGATCGACGATGAGTACATGAGGGCCATGCTGGCTGGCTCGGACGACGACGACGAGGATGAGTCCGACGAGGAGGCGAATGGCGGCCCTAGCGACCCCGCCAAGGCAAAGAAGCAGAAGCAGGCAGCTGCCATCAAGGCTCTTCTGGAGGCCACCCAGGACGAAGATGAGGAGATGGAGGATGCCAAGCCCAACGGGGTCAAGGGCAAAGACAAGGGCAAAGACAAGGGCAAAGACAAGGGCAAAGACAAGGGCAAGGGCAAGGGCAAGGCTGTGCAAAAGGTGGAGGAAGAGGAAGAATCCGATGAGGATGAAGATGAGGATGATGACGACGAGAGCAGCGAGGGTGACGATCTCGAGAACTTTGTCGTCTGCACCCTCGACACTGAGAGAGTAAGTGGACAGCTACGAAAAAAAAAAGAAAGAAAAAATCAATCATGATTTTTACAAAACAAATGCCGCAAACAACTTGTTCTTCCTGAACGACTAACGGCATCATCTAGAGCTACCAACAACCTCTCGACATTACCGTCAACCATGGCGAGAAGGTTTTCTTCACCGTCAGTGGCACACACACTATCTACCTGACCGGAAACTACATCATGGACGACAGCGACATGAACAGCGAAGATGACGAGGATGATTACGATATGGACCCTGAAGATCTCGACTATGGCCTCGGAGAGGACGATAGCGAGGATGAGAGCGACGACCTCGACGACACCGCTGACCCTCGTGTCACTGAGATCGAGTCTGACGAGGAGGAAGCTCCCAAGCTGGTTGAGACCAAGAAGGGCAAGAACAAGCGATCCGCTCAGGAGACCGAGGGTCTTGACGAAATGATCGCCAAGGCCTCCGACTCCAAGAAACAGCAGAAAAAGCTCAAGAACAACAAGGGTGAGGCCGTCTCTGCTGAGGATGCCAAGAAGGACAAGAAGGTTCAATTCGCAAAGAACCTTGAGCAGGGCCCTTCCGGCACGGGCAAGCAGGCTGATGGCAAGGCCACCACGGGCGTCAAGGTCGTTCAAGGAGTTACCATTGATGACAGAACCATTGGAAAGGGCCGAACTGTCAAAAACGGTGATACCGTCGGTGTTCGATACATTGGAAAGCTGGCCAACGGCCAACAGTTTGATGGTAAGTGCTGACCTGTTCCTGTCTGGTGACAAAAAAATTGGTATCTTGGACATATGTACTTACTCTGCATACAGCCAACAAGAAGGGCAAGCCCTTCTCTTTCAAGGCCGGCAAGGGTCAAGTCATTAAGGGCTGGGATATTGGTATCATCGGTATGGCCATTGGCGGTGAGAGACGCTTGGTCGTCCCTGCTCACCTGGGATACGGCTCCCGCGGCATGCCTGGCATTCCGGCCAACAGCCAGTTGACGTTCGACATCAAGCTGCTCGAGATCAAGTAAGGGGTTTTCGCAACATGGATCGATGTGGCTTCTGTCCCTCTCACCTTACCCCCTTTCTTTATCATTCGTTTCTTTTACCGTCGTGTTTGTTTCATGTTTAAAAAGAGGTATACCGGCGGCCATTCTGATGTAGGGCTTGGTACGACCTGCGCAACGGCGTTTGCCATATTATGAAGTTTCTTCTGAATTCTAGTTCGATGCTGAAAAGTCTTGGACCCAAATATTTTTTCTCCCATGTTCAAAATTGCCCAACATGGCGAAGAAATGCGAAGAAAAAGCCTGCACTGTTCTAATATACTGGGAAGGACGAGGCGAAGATCCGCATGTATGCGTGGTGATGTGTACAGAGAGTTGTTGTGCTATATTCAGGATAAGATTACCACTGGTGGGAGGAGAATCAAGGCGTGTTAGTACGAACACGGGCATCTACGAATAAAAGCCATCATTCATTTTTTTTTCTTTTTCAATTTTTTTTTTTAACAAACAGTATAGGAAAAAAAAAATTAAAAATTAAAAATAATGCAACACAAGTAGGCTGTGTGCTCTGTGTTTGGTGTTGTCATGTATTCATTGAATGATGAGCGGGTGCGTCACTGTGAGGGCAAGAGCGAACGAAGGTAGGTCATGAACATCAAATGCTTATCACGCAAGAGCACGCTAGAAAGTAAAGAAGAAGAAGGCAGGTGCGAAGCCTAAAATCAACACCCGACCGCAGGTTGTATCTACACAACCTAAAGTTGTTACCTCACAACAACCACCATCACCACCATCATGGTCATGTTTCGACTCTGACAAGCAGTCTTTATTACCGTTCGCTTCCCAAACGACGGGCCGCTGCATCCAGCCCATGCCTTCATGATACCTTGCTGATGCCCCTTGGCGACATTTTTAGGGCTTTGGTCTCTACAAGGGCGGGCTGGACCGGACGCAGCCAGATTAACGAATAGTGATACATCAGAGGAAGAGGAGAAACCATGTCCCCCAAACTGCTCAGCAAGCGACGCAGCTGCCCAATGTTGGATCCGGTTACCGGACAGCCCGTTCTCTCTCAGTCAAGGACAGATGAAGGGCGAGACGATGAACAAACTGTGTCTGAAAAAAGCAGGTCCCGGCCAAGTAGTGTCAAGGTCCTTTCCGAACTACGCGGTGCTATTCGTGCTCTCAAACGGACTCAATATACTTGTTTGTTTCCCCTTTTCCTCAAACCCACCACAATGAGACATGATCTCTCGACCTTTGGCTGACCAAGTTGCATTTACCAGGCTCGGATGGTTCGACCGTGGACGGACCGAATCGCACTCGCTCATCATCGGCAGAATTAGAAGGACAGGACATACCAACCAGCCCAATCTCACTGCTGAGGCGAAGACATGCAGGCCTATCGCCAAAATCTCTCGTCAGAAAACTTGGATTCGACAACCTGGTGACGTCTTCAAATGCCACAGTAGTCCTTCGAGGCTCTTCCCTGCGAAGACGGACGTCGCTGCAGGTCCTGCCCAGATCTTCGTCCCTTGCGCTTAGTGATGCTGTCAGTTCGATATCGTCTCTGGGTACGGATAAATCATCAGTCATTGGCAATAAATCAACCGGAAAGACATCATTGGATTCTCGATACTCGGAAGCTACCCTGGCAAAAGTGTCTTCGAAACGACGACGCAGCCGCAGGCATCCCTGGTCCAAGTCCAGCCCCGATGGAGGAGGAGGCAATTTGCAAACCATCGTCGAAGGATTCTACCAGCCACGGCCGACGATCGAGACTGTTGAGAAAGCAGCAGCGGCCAAAATCTTCTTAGAGACGTGCTTCAACAATCTTCTCAACAGACCCAACCCGCGTACCTCTCGATTGCAATATCTGGAGACACAGCTCTACTACAGTCCACATTTAGACCTGGAAGAGAAGAAAGCAATAAAGCAATCGTTTTATTATCAGGAAACTTGTCATCTGAGAGAGGCCCGTGCAATCAAGGCAAAGTCCCTCATGTCGTTGATCCAGGACAAGTACTCACATGCAGATAGCTATGAGTCGCTCAAGATCCTTGGACGTGGAAGCTTTGGAGTTGTCAAGCTGGTACGCGAGAGAGCTGACAAATCTCATGCATTTCCACAGCAAGTTTTTGCCATGAAAGTTATACGCAAATCAGACATGATTCGAAGCTGTCAAGAAGGTCATCTACGGGCTGAGAGAGATTTCCTAGTTGCATCTGAAGGCTCCAATTGGTAAATAAACACTGTTGTTTTTTTTTCTTTCCAAATGCAAATAACACCCAAAGGCTGACCATTTCCATTTTTTAGGGTTGTCCCACTGGTGGCGAGCTTCCAAGACCTGACAAGTTTGTATCTAGTCATGGAGTACATGCCAGGCGGAGATTTCCTCGGCCTCTTGATTCGCGAAAATATCCTGCACGAGTCTGTGGCACGTTTCTATGTCGCTGAGATGATCTTGGCTGTGGAAGAGGTCCATCGTCTCAAGTTCATCCACAGGGACATCAAGCCTGATAATTTTCTCATCTCCGCCTCGGGACACCTGAAAATATCGGACTTTGGTCTTGCGTTTGATGGACATTGGTCTCACGATGTATCTTACTACAAATGCCAGCGATACTCTCTGCTTGGAAAACTCGGCGTCCGCGTGGACGGAGACGAGCAGGACCACAAAGAGGGCGCCAATATAAGCTCGCAGATTCCTTGGCTACAGGCCATGAAGAAGGTTTTGAGTCGACATGAGAGGAAAGTCGTGGGCGACGACGACGACGACTTACCTCGTCTACTGGGTTGGAGAAACCGATGTGGCAATCGTGTGTCTGCAAATTCGGTCGTTGGTACGAGCCAGTACATGGCGCCAGAGGTGATAAAAGCGTGTAAAGGCTCAGAATACGATGGAAGATGCGACTGGTAGAGCATCGGCATCATTCTGTATGAGTGCCTCTACGGCCATACGCCCTTTTTCGCCGACGACGGTCGACAACAAACCAAGAACAACATTTTGGTGAGCATCCTTTTCTATGATCATGATTTACTCAGTGGGGATCTTACATATATTTGCTGACCATCGTGATGAACTAAAAGGATCACAAACAGCTTTTTTCGTTTCCCTACCGACCTCAAGTAAGCGACAAGTGCAAAGATTTGATCTTCCGATTAGTTCAGGACCAGGATATTCGACTGTGTTCGAGGCGATACCGCTTGAAAGATCGCCATCCGGTTTATGACAGGAGATACACGGATATTTTCGAGAGGCATGTGTTTCCAGACGATGCAGAAGACATCAAAGCCCATCGCTGGTTCAAGAATTTCCCCTGGGATCGGATACATGTCATCAGCCCACCATTCGTGCCACACATTACCAGTCTTGATGATACACATTATTTCGATGAATCTGATCCCTTCTCGGAACCCGCGGCCTCGTCCGACGAGTCTGAACCAGGGAATCCACGACCAGAAGATATACGCTGGGTACTGCGAGAATGTAGGCCAGTTGTACAGAATTTGGCCATTGAGCTGCTCTCGACGCCTTACGATTCAGCCAGGCTGCGAAGCGCGGATCGAAGAATCGACAGGACTTTTGACATTACTCCGGAAGAACGAAAGACGCTCAAGGCCTTTATCCGCATGTACAAGAAAAAAGAGCGAAAGCGACCGCGGGACATTTTGCTGCGAGATGCGAGTACCAAAACAATTGCCATGAACGTAAGAAAGCGAACGGCGTTTACAGGTTATACGTGGCGGCGAATGCGGCCGGGAGGTTATCTCACGCCGAGTATAATTCCCTGGGAAGCCAGCTCAGCCTTGAGGCAGCAGGTTTGATTTTGGGAGACGGAGGTGAGACGGGGAAATAGTTGGAAGATGAGGGGCATGTGTACGCACAGACGAGTCTGTCTGGTCATTAAAAATAACAATAAAGGAGCAAGACAATATTCAGCAGCGACGAAAAACTAAAACAAAAAAAGCAAATAAAAAAGTAAAACAAAAGGAGGAAAAAGAAAAAATAAAAAAAAGGGGAGACCAGCAAGAACGCAAAAGGGTCCAGTTGAATAAACAGTATTAGTAATATACATATGATACAAAAATTGTTCGAGAAACGCCATGGTCTGAATTGAACAAGGGACTTTTAGGTTATCGACTGTCGTGGTATCGGAATGGTTTTCATCAAGCGGCTCCTTTGGAAAGTGCGGCCGCCCTGGCATTTTGGATCTCCCATTCGAATTCCTTGAGACTACGTATTTCTCTCGAGAAGAAGAGCAAAGCAAGAAGGCCATCAATCACGCCGGCGGTGAGGCCTACGCTGGCCAATAACATGAGTAGGAAAGCCACAAAGTTGCGAGGACCAAACCAGACGGCGACCAGACAAGCGAGCCATACAACGACTGCAGCATAAAAGTGCATGCCCCGCCAGTACTGCTGTCGTCTTTCCCGGGCCGTGTACTTGTGCGTCATGGCCAGCATCTCATCATAGTCGGACAGGGTCAGGGTACTGGCGTGTTCGTCATTGTAGCGCAGCTGCTTGTCGAAAGCGGTGGGATTTGAGGCGGCGCTCGGGGAGGGTGTGTGCCGCTGGAGGGTCGCGCGTACGCCAAAGTGATCGGACAGGGAGCAGTTCAGGTCCGGGTGACGAGCCGTCATTTCCACGGCGGCGGATTGGACGACCCAGCCGGACCCGGATCCGGAGGAGGAGACGTCGCCCGTGGAGGCAAAGATGTAGTCGATGCGCTTGCCCCTGGGGTCCTTGGCCTGGGGGTCAACCGGGCAGGGGTGCGTCCTCAGCTTGTTCTGCTGTGATTTGGGCCACCGCCAGGTATTGTAGATGGTGTCGCTGGCGGCGCCGTTGACGGTGAGGTTGAACTCGGCGGTGGGGACGGGGACACCTCGTGCCTGCTCCTCGGCCTGGTCTGCCGCGCCGATGGAGCTCTCTGGGTGCAGCACGCGCCATGCGTCGCGGATGGGGGAGAGGGAGGTGATGATGCGGTGGGGGAGGGAGAGGGGAATCATGTTGAAGTCCCCCATGGCGACGACGAGGCGGCCCTTTGAGATGGCGGAGCGGATGTGCTTGGCCACGTCCCATGCTTGGGCTGTGCGATGGCATAGATACGAGTCATCTGGGCCGCTCTCATAGGGGGCGTGAGTCTGAGTATTTCAAGATTATGATTAATATATTTCTTGTTGAGGATCATGAGCCTTTAGGCACACACACTCTCTCACTGAATTCACTCACTCCCACACACACACACACACACACACATAACCCCGGAAAAAAAAAAAAGAAAAACTCACGTGCGTGTTCAACACCTCAACCACGTCCCTCGGCCCGGGCCCAAACCTCACCGTCGCGGACGCGACCCCCTTCCCGACATACCAGTCGCCTCTCCAAAAGGCCGTGGGCCGTCCGTTGAGCGCGTACGGAAACATGCAGCTCTCCTCGATGGGCCAGCGGCTCAGAATGGCCAATCCGCCGCCAAAGGAGCCACTGTGGTAGAACTTGCCGTGGGGGAGGATCCGGCGCGTGGCCTCCCGCACGGCGAGGTAATCCTCCTGGACCCAGCATTCCTGGAGGCACACGATATGGGGAATGGGGTCGAGCAGGGCGATTTGTCTGCCAATCTCGACGAGGCGAGCGTGGCGGAGGGCCGAGATGTGCAGGAGGCCCCAGCAATTGAGGGTGAGGAGGGTGATTTCAGACGGAGGAGAGGAGGAGGAAGAGGAGGAGTCGTCGTTGGCGGTGGGCTTGGCCATTGGGAATCGGCACGGCCGGGGGCTGACGATGATTGGGTGGCGTCCTTGTTTCTTTCTTCTTGTCCTTTTTTTTTTTTAATTCGTCCTCGGATGACGTGTTGGATACCGTGCTGGCGTGTAACCCGGGTCACTTTGCTGTGGTTTTGTGAAGTCATTTCAGGGGTCGTTTTGTGTAGATGACGCAAGGTACACATGTGTAGCTGCTGGTTCCGTTTGACAGTGGGTGGACACGTGATGGGAAGGGATGGGATGGGAAAACCGGGCTTGGAAAATGGCAGGTGCGAGCTGGCGGCACTTGCTTCTTCATCGTCACCGACTTGATAGATGAGGGTCAATTATGTTTTCTTCTACTCTTTCTTTTGTGTGCGTGTGCGTGTGTGCGTGTGCACATGTATGCTTTCTGACATAAATCTCGAGTCCGTTGTGCTTCGTTGGAGGCTTTGGTTCTGAGCTTGTGCATAGGTATGCCATGTACAGTGTGTGATTATAATATTTAAACGTGCTACAGGTCCCGATATCGCCAGCTCACCGGATTGGTAGCATCACTCATTCCTTCCCTGCGACATGGAAGGCATGACATGACGGCAGCGCCTATTTTTGCGGTTGAGTTGACGGCTTGGCTACTTTGGCTGCACGACGTTCCAGGAGCTCTGGGTCTCAGAGCATCACCAACCAGGCATGCCGCTTGCCGAGGAGTCGAGGACGAGGGCGTGTGCGTGGGCTGGGAAAGGGGGCCAAAGGTCGCCTTCGGTCCGTCGATTGCAAAAGCCGAGCTTAAAAAAAAAAAAGTCACAACAACAGATGAAGGTCATCAGCGGTATCGGGGCGAACTGGCTCGGCCGGCCGAAGCCGCCGCCCTGTTGCGTCTGGCGTCTGGGCTGTGTGCCACCGCATTTGCCAGCCCGTTTGTTTTCAGATGACCCTGTCTGCCTGTCTGCCTGTCTGCCTGCCACCTTGGAGAATAAGAACAGCCGGACATGGAAATAAAAAAAAAAATAGGCTGCGTCGGTGGCGGCCTGACCGATGCAAGATCATGGCCATTGCGCTTGCAGAGTTGGGCTGGACTCTCGTCTCGAAGCTCCGTGTCTGCTCTATGAATAGTCTGCTCCGTTGCCGGACCAGTTGGTTTTCTTGAGGCCCGGGTTCGGAGGGCACACGCTGAGCTGCAGATACACACACACACTTGCTGGCCAGATCGACCCATCCATGGACGTGGACCCTTCTCCGTCGGCTTTCCCCGAGTCCTATCGGCGAACTCGCCCCCTCTCCCCTAAATGCAGGCAAATAAATACTGGGGAAGTTCTGGGACAAATCCCGCCAGCAACAGCGTGCTTCGGTGGGCGATCGGCGCTTTCTCCTAGGCACTAGGCGCCAGATCTCTTCAGCATACAGTTGAAACTTTATGGCCGGGATCCTGGTTTCCGGCCCTGTGTTTTTTTTCTTCCTTTTTTTTTTCTTTTTTTTTTCTCCCTTTTAGCTGGAACTCTATACACATGTATACCTGTACGTATCCAGACCCACTTGTTTAATTCATTTGCGGGGATTTTGATTTCGATAGCAAATTCATAATTCATATTCGGGATGGTCACTCGTCAGTGGGCAAACAAGGCAAAAGGCACGATACAGGAGCGGCATTACGGGTATTCACGTCTGGGATGGGGAATTATGCGGCCCCTCGGGAAGTCGGAAAAGGCGCAGGGGACATGGTGTGTCGGGGGTGGTGTGTCGGGGGTGGTGTCAGGCAGGCAGGCCTTTGTGGCACCTGGCTTTTTCTTTTTCTTCTGCTTCATCCGTTTTTATTTGCGGAAAAGAAAGAAGCCCACGAAGCCCCGCTAGGAGCCTCCACGTTTGTCCCCGTTGCGGACTCACGGTCCATCTCTCTTCCAGATTCGGGACCCTTAGACCTATGAGCAGTCCGGGTAGGACGTAGGCGCCGCTGATGATGTCCCCCCCCCCCTTTTCCCGTTATCGCTTCTCATGGACCTGGTGGTGGAGGGTGGTGGTGGCCATGGCCGTGGCCGTGGCCCGGTTTCCCTGGTGCTCTTTGCTTCGGTCTCTGCCTTTGTATGCGCTGTGCGAGTCCCTCTTTGTTGGTCGTGTCTGGTTTGATATGACAGCCTGGATGCAGTTTGCCTCTTCCCTCTGTAGATGACCGGCGATTTCAACCCTCCTTTTTTTTTTTAACTTTTTCTCTCTTTCTCTTTCTTTTTCAAGAACCTTTTTGATCGCTCTCGTTACGTTCATCTTTTATATGTGCCCTACCCTCTCGGTCTCTTTCGCGTCGTTGCTCGCCGTCCCGCCACAAGACCACAAGGCCGACTACCGTCCGTTCCAGCGTACCTTGTTGCGTCTACCTACTAGTTCCTTACGTGCCCTGCTCTGAATCCCGCTGTCATAGGGAGGGGAGCTCGGCTGTCTAGACCGAAGGGACCTGTTCCAAAGACGAAGAGCTTTTGCTTTCGTGGAGAGGGGAGCTTTTCTTTCTCTCTCTCTCTCTGTTTTTCAAGTACACGAGAGAGAAGAGAGAAGAGAAAAAGAAAGAAAAGGAAAAAAAAAAAAGAAGAAAGAAGAAAAAAGAAAAAAGAAGAAAGAAGAAAAGTCATAAAAAGACAAAAAGGATAAAAGAAAAAAAAATGAATTACATCTTGAAACAAAAGACCGTCTCGCAAGAACTCATCCAGATAGCCATCTTCAAGTTCAAGCCCTCGCTCCACCAGGGCCACGGAAGCGAGCTCCCGCTCTCGTTCCGCGATGTCTGCCGCCGGCTGCAGGCCATGCCGGGCGTGTCGTCGAGCTACCTGGGCGAGCAGCTCGAGCGACCGGGCAGGTGGACGTGGGTGATTCGGTGGGCGTCGGCGGCGGCGCACGATGCCTTCCTCGCGTCGCCCAGCTTCACCAGCTGGATCGCGTCGTTCCGGTCCATCGTCGAGACGTACATCTTCTGGAAGGCCCTCGTGCGCGGCAGCCTCAGCGCGGCCCTCAACGCGCCCTGCACCGAGGTGGTTACCGCGTTCGGCGGCGGCGGCGGCGGCAGTAGCAGCGGCGGCTCCTCGGACACGGACACGGACGCGGACTCGGACTCGGACGGCAGCTGGCCCGAGATGCGCACGAAGCCGTTTGTGGCGAGCGTCGTGGATGCCGCCCATCTGCCGGGCCATCACGGCTCCTTTTACGGGCCCTTTTACGGGCAGTATGACGCGCTCATGCACGATTCGCCTCGTCCGCCCGAGGGGAACACGGTCAGCATGATGCTCGGCTGGGACAGCAAGGAAGCGCATCTAGCCGAGAGGGAGGACGAGAAGACGGGTGAGTGTGAACTGCAACATGCATCCTTGACAAACACACAATCAATGTCATTGTTTCGCAGCAGGAGCAGCAGCAGCAGCCCAATCCCACTCACTCACCTCCTCTTTTGGTGCCACCCCCCCCCCCCCCCCCCCCCTCCTCCTATTCTTCCATCATCCGCCCACAACCGCAACTGGCCGAACCACACTAACATGCATGCATGCCTAGTCATGGACAAGAACATCCACCACGTAAAAACGGAGCGCAAATCAACCGACATGGTCAGTTTTTTTCCCTTTGTATGGGATGGTTTGCAATTTCCTTTTTTTTTTTTTTTTTTTTCTCTCTTTTTTTTTTTTTTTTTTTA
>SRPW01000396.1:0-22900 GCA_018360225.1 Claviceps pusilla | reverse complement strand
TTTTTTTCAAAAACCTCCCCCAACCACGTTCGACAACGTCAACACCTTTATCCGATGGAGATTCTCTGGTTTGTGTCTCTCCAAAGAAGCGAGGTCTGAAATATTTGTAGTTTGAGATTGAAGCTTTGATGTACAAGATCGAGGTTGTCGGGACTCGAGGACGTTGGCAGATGCGCAGGTACTGCTTCGAGAGACGCGGAAAGCTGCCGTGGTATGCGACTATGCGACCGACCCGTGGAATCGAACAAATTCCAGCAGAATTTGGAAAGCAAAAAGCCGCGCCAGTTTCGGGGACGGGAGAGACCCTTTCCCAGCCTGGAACCGCAGTCGAGTCGGTTCCGGCGGCGGTGGGGAATCGGAATGTGCGCGGAAATCAACAGCCTCGAAGCCCAGATTCCCTGATATTTCTTCAAATTAAGTTGTACTTTAGACCTTTGTACGACGTCCAGTCTTGTCTCGTCGTAGCTCGGCTGGCGGATCGGGGATGACGATCCGCCCAGCTGGCCGACCAAATAAACTGACCATCTACGCAACGGATGAATTTAGCTGCCGACGTCGGCAAATGCATGCAGATCCAAGCTCCCCGGCAAGTGGTCAATTTATTTATGGTTACACCAAGTTCCTGGTGCGCCATATCTCTCACCAAGTTCCTGCTTGCTTGCTTACTTGCTTCTTGAATCCATCGCAACGACATTTCGCTTCTCCTGCACGTCGACAATCTTGCAGCTCATCTGTTCTCAACTGTCACTAAGCCCAACAGGGCTTCCGACTGCGTGCCGACGCAATCGAGCCCCGAGTCGCCCGGCAGCCAATACGTCAATTTGTCGGAGCTTGCCTTGGGCATCGGCATCCATTGGCGCTCCATCGGCACACAATTGAGCGACGAGGGTGTGGGAGAGATTATTTCCTTAGCTGGACATGATTTTCCAGCTCAACAGCCCATCCTTGAAATTCGTTCCTGTCGGGCATCGAGAAGCGCACAGTGGGCCTTGCCCTTTTTTTCTGCCAACAAACGCTCAGCAACAATGTCAACAACGGTCGGGTATGTTGGTCTCAAAACTCGAAATAGGTGGCCGTGTTTGACTTGTCGATGGTCGTATTCCAGCTACTGCATTCGATCTCAGACCATGCTAACATGGCTCCCATCCATCTAGAGCGTTCATAGCTGGAGGCATCGCAGCATGCGGTGCCGTGACTGCGACACATCCTTTCGAGACTGTCAAGATTCGGTGAGTCGATTCATCGCTTCGTCTTTTTTTGCCTCATAAATTGGAACACCAGAGTGGGAAAGAATCATTCTACAGGCACAAAAAAGGAGCAGAAAAAGAAAAGAAAAGAAAAGAAAAGAAAAGAAAAGACTAACGCCATAAAATGTCTCAAGAATGCAGTTGCAAGGCGAACTGCAATCCAAGGGCCATCAGCCTCACCACTACCGTGGACCGCTCCATGGCGTCGGGGTGATTGTGAGAAATGAAGGCATACGAGGCATTTATCGCGGCTTGGGAACAGCCTATGTCTACCAGATTCTCCTCAATGGTTGCCGGTTAGGCTTCTACGATCCGATGCGCAAGGGCCTGGCGACGCTCTTTCTCAACAACGAAAAGGCACAAAACCTCGGCATCAACATGTTTTGCGGCGCCTTCTCAGGCATGATTGGCGCCGCAGCCGGCAGTCCCTTCTTCCTCGTCAAGACGCGCCTGCAGAGCTTTTCGCCCTTCTTACCCGTGGGGACGCAGCACCAGTACCGAAACGCCGTGGACGGCTTGTCGCAGATATATCGCGCAGAGGGTGCCAGAGGGTTGTATCGCGGCATTGGCGCAGCCATGATCCGGACCGGTTTCGGCAGCTCGGTCCAACTGCCAACCTACTTTTTCGCCAAGAGACGACTGATGCGACACGCCGGGATGGAAGAAGGACCGGCTTTGCATCTGAGTAGCAGTGCTGTTAGTGGCTTTGTTGTCTGCTGTTTTATGCATCCTCCCGGTAAGCAAGCATCTTTGGTCATTGAAAAAAAATCCCTTTAAAAAAAGACTTGGAAAAAGTAAACACATTACTGATGCACAGCTATACTACACAGACACGATAATGTCTCGTCTATACAACCAAAACGGAAACCTATACAAAGGCGTCTTTGATTGCCTGGGCAAGACGATCCGCACAGAAGGATTCTTTGCCATCTACAAGGGCTTCCTTCCCCACCTGGCACGAATCTTGCCTCACACCATTCTGACTCTCTCTCTGGCAGAGCAGACCAATAAATTGGTCAGAAAGCTCGAGGGTCGTTTACTTCCGACAATCGCTGCCAAAGCATAGAACAACCATGACAGCAAATGGAAGGGGAAGGGATAATGTTCTTCCTCATCGTATGATGTTTTTTTTTTTTTTTTTGCTTACAGAAAAAAAAAACATGGGGCCCGGAAAGGAAAAGCAGATACCATCTAGAACGGAGTTTTTCATATTTTTCGAGTGTTTCTAGACCAAAACAAAAGTGATATTTTTGCATAAACAGCTATCAACTTGTCAGGGTTTTACCTTTTTTTTTTCTTTTTTTTTCCTTGGGGGTTGGGGCTGGGGCTGGCAACTTTTAACCTCTTCAGTCCGACATGACATGTCTTGCTACTTGTGTTTTCTTTCTTTCATCATTAACGCATTTATCCATGAACGGTGCGCTTACACCCGTAACATAGCCTAGTGGTCTGCGTAGCCTCAGTCTCATCCAAATCATGACCAAGTTCACCAGCCCATCTTGAGTCTCCCTGCTCATCCAACGTCATTCCACACATGTGACAGAAGCCCCCAGTCGCCGCTCGTTCTAGCTTCCCCGTGGTGCGCACAACATTGGCCACGATGCCCGAGTACGGCCCTTCTACGGAGTCGAAATACCGTTCCATGACCTCTGCTATGCTCAAATCTCTGTGCGATACTACATTGCCAGCGGATTTGTTGCTGTCCTGCGGCATGAGCTCTCTCAGCGCGGGAATGAGATCAATGTAGACTGCCAGCTCATTCTTAAACACCTCTCTCAAGGGATAATAAATCGGCATCTGTACCTCAAAGGGCTCCTTGGATCCAGACGAATCCGTGACAGAGTGGCGATACTTGCGGACTGTAAACGGCCCATCGTTGATTTGCCAGGGAACGGCAAATCCACGCCCGTTGGCCACTTCTGCCAGCGTCAGAGCGGCCAAGGCCGTCGTGCTGTGTCCTAGTAGGACGGCAGTATAGGATCTACCCAACGCCACATCCAAAAGGAGATGACGAATGAAGAGCCGCAGCATGTCTGCTCTAGATGTCATTGATGGCAGGGAATTGAAAAATGTCCGTAGACGCTCCACACCATCGACGACGATCTCAGCTTGGTCAGCGTCGGAAAAGGGCATACCCAGAGCTGACCAGTCCAGCGTGGTAGCCTTCCAGATACTGCTCAAGTGAATGCACTCAAAGGACATGTTGGGGAACCGCTCTTGATATCTTGCCAAAAGTTTCTGGGCTGGGCTATCGCGCTGCCCAGCCGTGTGAGAAAGGTCGGTGTCGATGTGGACAATAAGAGGCTCAAACGCAGGAGATGACTTTTTGGAAGAGTGAAATTTGGTACTCTTGTCCAGAATTTGCGTCATGGCCGTGGAGGATGGTCCGAAGGAAAGGCCGGCGACATACCGACGAGGTCCTGGCCTTCCAGGGGCCTTTGTGTCTCTGGCCACGACACCTAGACGACGTCCTCCTTTGGTCTCGACATAGTCGATGAAGCAATCTCTGCCGGCAAGTTGAGAAAAATTAGTATCTATTGGTTCATTTCCCCTTTTCCATTTCTCTTGTCTCTGTCTTTTTTTTTGGAGTATAAAGAAAAAAAACTTTTCCAAATAAATAAATTTGTGACGGCCTCTTACCGGCAAGTTGAGTCATTTCGCAAATCAAGCGGCGCATCAATGTTCTTACATCGTCGGCAATACGACGTTGAAGTGGCCATCTTTTCACGCAAGTCGTCCAACGGACCGGAATTCAGCCGGATTTTTTTTTCCCTCTCGTCTTTTTGTACCTTGATACGCCTGTTGAAGTGAGGGGAAAAAATTACACAATGTAGCGTTTTTTTTTGCCGGGGACGTGCAGCAAGTGGGCAGACGCAGACGGGTGAAACAAAAAGCATGCCTACTAACTTGGTAGTTTGTCTGAGGCTGGATGGAGAAATCGATAGCACGGCTTTTTCTCCGCCCCGTCAAAACACTACCTTGTTACTACGTTTCAACCTCGTCCAGTCATGTAGTAGCAACCATCTTAATTCACCATGTCGTGCAGAACCACAATATCATCCATCCATAGACATGGCTTGCGGCATCAGGTTGCGAGTGAGATGTAAGGTGCAGACCAAGAATGACCGTCTGAAATGCATCGCATGACTGGGGATACTGCTCCCGTCCGAGCACGAATCTGCAGCCCTATGTGCCTTGTGCATCTTGGTCCCCTTTTTTTCCCTTTTCCCCCTTTCCCTTTCCTTTTTCCTTGACAGGCATAGTTGCATGGCCACCCGAACTGCAATGTCCCGCACAAAGACATCTGCGTCTGAACTTTGAAAGACACCACCTAGGAAGTCCGGCACCAAGGGTTTATGTTGTTTTCATGGCGCCATGATCGAATTGATCGATTCTTCAACGACGGAACACGGAACACGAAACACCTGAGAGGCGTGCCTCAGGCGGTTCGATTCGTCAAGACATTGACCCGTCTCATCTGCGATTTGCCATTATTAATTGCATTTATTTAAAGGCCAGGAGTGAAAGAGTGTGGAGAAGCACGAACAGGCTTCTTGGCTAATTACCAGCGACCACTGACCACACACAACATTTTACCCACATTATAGAGCTTCCAGCATGTCTCGGAATTTCTGGCTTGGAATTGTGATGGTCTTGTGCACAATCCCGTCCATCATTCCACGTCCCCTGATGGCGGAGAAGATGGCGGTGATTGATTCGACGATGGATCGCATCAGCATGAAGTCAAATGGGCCCGTGTTATTGTGTGGCGGTCTGTTTAGCTACCAGTCCCGGGCAAGAGGGACTCAGCTGGCATGGCAGGTGCCACCATGCTAGGTGGGCTGCCTTTCGTGCTCCTGCTGAAACGGGAACAGCAAATAAGTCTGGCTGGGTTTCATGTCTGACCCATGTTGCCATCCCATGTACCTGGATACTTGGTACCTACACATACCAATGAGTGGGTGTCCCATCGAGTACTAAGTCTGGTTCCCTTCATCTTATTAAATGAACATGCTTGCACCACTTGATTCCTCCGCCTCCTATAAGCTGGTCTAGCCTCCGATGAGTGAACCGACGTTTTCCAACATCATCCTCACCGGCGTTGTGCCCCGTTGAGGACTTGTTTATCCAGCAACCGTTGCTTTTGCGCTCAGCCTCTTCTGTCGACCTCGTCATCATTCGAATGCCGCGCGCCGAAGCTCGACGCATACGTAATCTTCGTTCCCGAATACCATGCCTCGATATGGGATAGTCATAAGCAGCTTCTAAGACGACGACGACGACGACGGATGACTGCAACGTGTTCCCCTTTTTTTCGTTTTTGACCAATCTCGACCACTTCTCTCCTATCTGCCGCTCAACCCAAGAGGACCTTTCAACTTGGAATTGCTCGTGAACCTTCCGTCATCATTTCGAGCTGCGAAACTGCCGCGAAACTTCCCCCGCAGTCCTGCGCCGACAAGCGTAGGAAAAAGCACTAGATAGGAGTGACAAGCACTTCCTCCTCTTGCAGATCCCTCGTCACTCTAAGATCCGATTCTCCTCTTGTACGGCGCGACCTCGCAGTCTCTGCTCCTAATCCACGCTTGCCATTCGAACCTCGCCCTTCACGAGAAGATACTTATTTGAATAGACTTTGAGGGCATATCGGCGTTCGAGGGACTTCTTCATGCACGCACTCGATCTACTATACCTGGACCTACGTATAGTGTTTATTTCTTAGGGATGCCTACCATGACCGCTCCACAAACTATCGATGCGCTTCCACCGAAAAGCCCTGCCCTCAATTATGGAGGAGAAGGCGACGCTCCCTTGACAGCATCCTTGTCACGGAATCGACCTACGTACGACTCGTTGACCAATGTTAATGTGAATGGGTGTTTTGAGTCGGATCGCGTAATCAAGAGTGGCTATGTGGAAAAACGGACCAAGACCAAGGTTTGTACAGCTATCGGTTCAGCATTATATACATATTCATATATACATATATATTACACACGCGCATACATATACATACACACTCATTTCATGGCGCTAATTCGCACCTTGCAGAAGTGGAAAACGGTTTACCTTGTCATGCGACCGAATACGCTTGCGATATACAAGAACGAGAAGGAGACAAAACTACGCCATCAGCTGTATCTATCTGATCTTACAGCTGTGACCTTTCTAAAGGATCCCAAGCAGAAGCGCGACAACGTCTTTGGACTCTTTTCGCCGTCTCGTAATTTTCATCTTCAAGCACCGACCAAACAGGATGCGCAGGAATGGGTCGACTTGATACGGCGAGAAGCAAGGATAGAAGAGGAAGAGGAAGAGATGTTTCTTGCCAAGCCCCTGACACGAAGTTTGTCTCCCGGAGGGATGATGGCTATTTCAGCGAGCGGCTTGTCCGATGCCCTCGAGGGCCGTGATGTAGATGGTGTCTTGTCAAGTTCTCCAGAAACCTACGGACCGCCAGAGCCAAGCTTTATGTTGAAAGCTGCCGACCGACGCAAATCATCCACTCTTGATTCCTCAGGCATGTCTGGCAATGATTTGCCGTCTCACTCAGACCTTTCTGATACCGAATTTCAGAGACCAAAGAGTATGTCTTTTATCGTCTCCTTACCATCACACATTTCCTCTTTCCCACCTTTTTCTAGGATCTGGCACTTTACCATCTTGTACAGTTTGGGCGGTCTATGCTAACCACTAGCGATGATGTGCTCAGTTTTTGCGAATCGATCACGTAGTCAAGTCAGCGTGCACAATGGTGTCGGCCAAAACAACAACATGGCGGCGGTCGAGCAAGATCCTGACCGAGTCATCTGGCAAGGATGGCTGTGGCAACTGAGGAGTAAGAGAGGCGTGAAGCAGTGGAAAGACATGTGGGGAGTCCTCCGTCCTCGAAATCTGATCCTGTACAAGAATGAATCCGAGTACACGGCTCAGTGGATCGTCGAGCTCTCTGATGTGGTTGACGTTGTGGATACTGATCCGGTCAGCAAAAACAAAGAGAATTGCTTGCAAATAATCACTGAGGAGAAGGGATATCGCTTTTGCACTCACGATGAAGAATCTCTTGTGCAGTTTATTGGGGCGTTCAAGAGTCTTCTTGCCAAGCGACGGGGACTGGAGGCACGGGTAGTAGCACCCTCATGACCATAATCTGGCCTTGTGTCAACAAACAAAAAAAAAACCCTTTCTCTTTGTCTTTTGGTCTCACGAATTATGTCAAAAAAAAGTTTCTGTTTTCTCCATCCACCATTCTGCAAGGACCACTTTCCTTCGCCTCTTTCTCTTTCTGAAATCTTTTCCCCTTTTTTTCTCTTCGTTATCAGCATTCTCTTTCCATCCATTCTATATTGTTTTCAAAGTCGATTCTGCAGGTCTGTCGATACCATTACTGAGGGATGCGGCCTTTCTTTTTGAAATGGCATGGACCACGGTTCACTCTCGCAACTCTTTTTCTTTCTTTCTTTCTTTCTTTCTTTCTCTTCATTTTTTTTTTTACCACAGCAAGCCATGTCTGTTCTTGGTTCATCTGTGTATTTTCTAGACACTAGCTGTCGTTGGATGTGTGGATAGCCTTTGAGCCAAAAACTAACCAGACACGGAGAAGTACTATATTTTTTCAAGAAATGTAATAATTTATAATTCGATTGGTCCCGCCCGAAGCAGGGGTGGAAGGGGGGGATGCGTCGTCTTCCGATGGCGTCACTCGTTGCAAGTTATTTTTAGTCCTTTTCTATCTATATGAAGCACACACACACATGCAGCACGAAAAGGAGAGTATTGAGGGGTAATTTGACGACCAGTCATGCTATCCTTAGTCATGCTATTCTGTAATTCAAATATCTGGACTATCCCGTCCTGTGGACCTATATATGCAACCTTTTTGAAGTCGGAAGAAAAATAATAATGAAAAGAGATAGAAAGATCAGGACGATACCTAGTGTCCGGTACTTTCCCGAGTCATGAGTTGTATCTCATATTCCAATGCCCATACAAAACTGCAAAAATGACGATACACAATGCATGCTATGGTTTTTCGGTCGTCGTTGGCTTCCAGCTCGTGTCCGGGATCGGTACACGCCAAAAGCCGACAAAAAAAAATGCAAATGATGTTACAAAGAGCCACCAAAAAAACGTCTGCCAAGTACCTCGAGTCGGAACCTGGTGTTATGCCCCATCGGCCTTGTCGAGACCGAAAAAGTTGGCATCGAAATCCCCATGCTCCATAGAGTCAAACGTATTGTCTCGATCATTCATCAAGTCATCAAATGTGTCACCACTCATGCCATCTCCTATGCTAAAATCAAAATCCATTCCGTCGGCCTGTCCATCGCCGGTATATTTATCGGCAAGTCCCACGCCTGTGCCTTCTTCTTTCTTCTGCACTTCTGCGTTTCGTCGATTATCAGCCGGCCCCGACGCCGTCGCTGGTCTCATGTTGCTAGCTGTTGCGGCAACTTTTGCTCCAGTGCTGGATGAGATACCATTGTTCGCTGACATGGCAGCTGGTGCGCCATTCAAGATTCCAAACGAGCCAAGGTCGAATGCTGGCCCATTTGTGTGGACAGTCGCAGCACCAGTGCTGCCAGACTGGTTCGGGTTGACATTGCCCGGTGCCAGAGTAAACTCCATGTCCGTAAAGTTCAAGTCTGAGTTGGTCAAGTCGAGTACCTCGCGACCGCCCGTGAGTCCAGATGTATTGCTTTCCAGTTTTGCGTCCATCATAGGAATCGGGGCTGCAATGGTTGTTGTTGCTTTTACTTCAGCCTTGACTTTGCCAGGTGCTGAAGCCTCTGTCATGGACAACAATCGCGATGACGGTTGCTCGTCCTTTATTGAAATAGATGTGCCGGCCGTTGCTGGCATACCCATGTCTGGAAAAGGGGCAGCGGTTTTGATTGCAGCGATGCCATTCTCTGTTGATTCTCCTTTCGGCATCGTCGGCGTAATAGGTTGTGGCGACGAGTCTATGTCGATGACCATGGCAGATTTTGATCGTGCCTCTACAGGCTGTGGTTGAGGTATTGGCTGAGAGCCTTGGACGGCAGAGTTTTTCTGCGTCTTGAGTTTATTCATGTCGCGGAGTATGACTGACTTGGCACGGATCTACCAGAGTTGATGTGAATAAGTATTTAGCCACACGCAACACCAACAAGAAAGAAAGAAAAGAAAGAAAGAAAGACAGACAAGGGGCAAAATATAATCGAGGAAAGCGGCTCGGAGGGCCGCGAAAATCACTTACAATGTCGTGCTCCAGACTGTCGAGGGCGGAATGGAAGGCACTAATGGTATCTGGTAGCTTGGCTTGCATGTGGGTAGGGGGCAGGTTGCCGTGACTGTCTCGTCGCGAGGCACGGAGAGCTTTGCCAGTTTGAACAAGCTACAGAGAACATTGGTATTAGTTGACTGAGAGGTGCTGCGCTGTTTGCGCAAAAGCGCATCCGAGACTCGATGGCTTGATGGGCCGGCGTGGAGTAGTTCTGATCGCAAGGCAGTACACTCACCACATCATTGACAAGCGACTGCAGAGCGTCCAACGGATCCTTTGCCTTGGCGGAAGCCATAATGCGATGCTGGTGAAGTGTTGTTCTCCTCGGAATGATGATGCGACTCGAAAGCCGTGGTATGGACGGGTGGATGCGGCTCGCGCCTCTGGCTGTCGGGTAGTGTTTTTGGCAATAGAAGCCGGCTTGGTAATGAACTGAAATGGCGATGCAGTGTTTGGCTAGGAAAGTGATGCCCCAATTACGTACGAAATGCAAGTGGTAAGGCGAAAGCGCATACGGCACTGTCAGAAAGGGAGGGAGCTGGCGAATCGAGATGGGTAGATGATCAGCAGCCGGCTGCCGAAAGAGGCCCGTCGGGTTGGAAGGCGACTGAAAGAAGACAAGTGAAAGGCCAGCCACCAAACGTGTTCGGGCCAAAAGCAGGGTGTCGTGTGCAAGGCGAGTGGGGTTCGGGCTTGTCGGGTTTGTGTTTTGCCTTTGAAAGTCTGTTTACCTTGCATGCATGTATTAGCTTTCAGACATGTTACAAAGCTGCGTACTTAGTAGGTAGGTAGCTACCGGATCCGTTCATGGTACCATGGCACGATGTGGTGAGCCGCGGCTTTCTATTCGACTCGGGAGAAGCTGGCACGGCGGAAGGAAGAAGGACGAGTTGGGAACCCGGGGAATTTAAAAGCCTCCTCCCTCTCCCTTTTCTGCCGACGGGCTTTACGAGGACGTATGAGGACGGTGGAGCGCTCCGAACACGACGACGGACAAGATGAACTGTACGATTCGCCATGAAGCATGCCCCCGATACCTCGAGTTCTCTTGCGCCTTCTGTTCGTCAGGACGTGCGACGCTGCATCGGCCGCAGAGCACGAGACGGCTGCGTCTTACTGTTCAATGTTGCTCAATATGATGATTTTGCACGACGGGGAGCCAAACAACCAAGTCCGGACTCCTTATTCGGTTCCTGCCACGAGACTTTGAATTGCTTCGCCGGATCGTGCCTTCCTTCTAAGTACTCGGTATCTATCAAGTAGTTCCAACCTCCTAGGAAGGAAGTATGTACCAAGTGTGTGCTACGTAATGTCAAACTCTACGACATCCGTCTCTAAAGGTGCGGTGTATCCCCACCAATGCCGGGTGGAGCTTATGTACAGAGGCCAAGCGAATGATTTGTAAAAGGCTGGAAGCTTTATTCGTGCTTTTCATGCACTCGAGGTTTGACGTCGCAAGTCACTTCTACACACCGTCGATCTTCTGAGTGATCAAAATGCAGCTTTCGCATCGATGTCGTTCACGGGAAAGAGAGTATTAAAATTCCCAAGAGACTACGAGCAGCATCAATGTCATCACAATTGCAGACGAGGTCGAGGGTCGCGGCGGGCGGGCGGGCGGACGACGAAGCCAATTTTGACCACACACACTAGGGACTTGTGATATAGAATTGGAATTGTCTCGTCACATTCGTCGCTCAAGTAGCATCCTCTTCGATGTCCAAATAAGATGTCTTCGGGCAATATTAGTAGTGTCTACCAAGTACCAACTGCGTGTTATGTACTAGGTACTAGGTACTAGGTAGTAGGTACCTACTCAAGAACCCTGGATACTTGGTACTCGCTATAGAAAGTAGGTGCCTGCTTAGTACCTCATAGTATTCAGGAGGCTCCTTAGACCTCTCAAATGTTCCCACTACCTATCATTTACTTACAACCCAGCTTAAATTAGCAGCTTTAGTAGGTACTGTAGAGGTACCCACGTATTCGTTGACGCATGCTCAATAACAGTTGGCTGGTGTCTGTCTTGGTCTGGTCACGGTCTAGTGTTTGGCATCCAAATGTCCACCGCCCACGCCCCGTGTCCTGGACTAACCGCCTTGGGGGTCCCCTGATAATTAACCTCCTCCACTCCTTCGTCCCGCAACTTTCTCAAGTCATCTTCTCGGGAGGACAGCTAGAGCAAGAGGGTTTCCCTTTATCCAGCATCAACTCGGAGTGATTGCCCGGTCGTCTTGGACTGGTAATCTGGCGTCCTTCAATCTTTTCTCTTATCCCCTTGGTGCTTCTTGTGGTTTGGTTTCATATCGCCGTTATTTACCCCTTCGTGTGCGCCTCAAATTTTGCTCCCAGTCTCGCTGTCTTGACCAGCGCTCTGCTTCCTCGGGGAGCCTCGTTTTCTCCCTCTCTCCTCTTCCCCCCACCCACAAAAGGACTCCAAGGTCTATATTCTTGCGTGGCCTATGATCTACACAACCTGCCTCACCTTTTCTACTTCTTTTTTCTTCCGCCAAGTTTAAGATTCTTCGACCTCGAGGTTCGACCTACCTAAACAAGTCACGATAAGACATTCGTTACGCGCCCGTCAAATCATCTGAGGGGTTTGGCTTTTGAAAAAAAAAAGAAAAGAAAAGAAAAGAAAAGAAAAGCATCGTATTTGCTTCCACCTGGGCCGCCATTTATTATTTTCTTCGAATTCGATATGGCTGATAATTCTGCGGCTGCGGCCTCTGTCCAGATGTCCAACCAAGCGCAAGCCGGTTCTGGACTCCCGTCTGGGCCAAATGGCCAGGGAAATCCATCCCACATGCCACCACCTCCTCTGCATATTCCTCAGAATACGAATCCCATTCCGACCGCTATTACCTCTCCCCTTTCTGGAGGTGACAACAGTGGAATGATGTCACCGGGTGGTTCAGGCAACTTCCGTCGGGCAGCTCCCGAGCCTAACAAGCGCGCTCTCTATGTGGGAGGCCTGGATCAACGAGTTACGGAGGATGTTCTCCGCCAAATCTTCGAGACTACTGGACATGTTCAGAACGTCAAGATTATTCCTGACAAGAACGTAGGTTTTTCCTTTTTTTTTTTCCCCGGTGACATTTTCCCCTATACGGTTTCTTGCTTTCATCATCCTAGGGTAAGCTAACCTATCACCACTTCTGTAGGCTAAGGGATACAACTACGGATTCGTGGAATACGACGACCCTGGTGCTGCTGAGCGCGCCATGCAAACTCTAAACGGACGCCGAGTTCACCAATCGGTAGGATGATATTCTTTCGCAGTAATTGTGCTGAAAGTGTTTTGGGCTTGTATTTGCTGACATCAAGCTTGCAGGAGATTCGAGTCAACTGGGCATACCAAGCCAATTCAAATAACAAGGAAGACACCTCCGGTCACTTCCACATTTTTGTCGGTGACCTCTCCAACGAGGTCAATGATGATACTTTGACCCAGGCTTTCTCTGCTTTTGGCGTTGTTTCTGAAGCCCGCGTGATGTGGGATATGAAGACTGGCCGAACCCGAGGTTATGGTTTCGTAGCATACCGCGACCGAGCCGATGCGGAAAAGGCATTGAGCTCCATGGACGGCGAATGGCTCGGATCTCGAGCTATCCGATGCAACTGGGCTAACCAGAAAGGACAACCTTCAATTGCTCAACAACAGGCGATGCACGCCATGGGTATGACGCCGACGACACCATTTGGACATCATCAATTCCCTGCCCATGGTGTAGGAAGCTATGAAGTGATCTCGAACCAGACGCCTAGTTGGCAGACGACTTGTTACGTGGGGAATCTGACGCCATACACTACCCCCAACGATGTCGTGCCCCTCTTTCAGAACTTTGGCTTCGTTGTCGAGTCGCGTTTCCAGGCTGATCGGGGTTTTGCTTTTATCAAAATGGACACTCATGACAACGCAGCCATGGCCATTTGTCAGATGAATGGATACAATGTGAACGGCCGACCCCTCAAATGCAGCGTACGTTTTTTTAATTATTTCCGTCCCCCCCCCCCCCAAATTGGGGTCACTATGCCATGTAAAGCTTAGGATACGTTCGAGGCAACGAGTCGCTGACGATGATGATGTAGTGGGGCAAAGACAAGACCCCGAATGCTCAAGGCAATTTCGATTCCGCCCAGCCCTATAGCCCACAAAGCGGCCAGACGTCAGGTTTTCCTGGAACCCCTACATACTATGCTCAGTATAACGGTTAGTATGCATAAGCCGTTGATGCCTTGTTAGTACTTTCCTCCACATGCACGCACAGCCTGGCTGACCAAGCTCTCCCCCTCTCCACAGGTCAGTATGGCGGTCAGCCTGGTGGTAACTTCAATGGCCCTCAGAGCGGCTCGTCCGCCGGCTATGGCGGCTCCTCAATGGGCTATGGTGGCCATCAGAGCAGCAGCAGCGGTGGTGGTGGTGGTAGCGGCGGCGGCGGAAGTGGTGGTTTTGGTCGAGGCCAACAAGGCCCTAATGGCCAATGGAACCAAGCTGCGCCGAGCCAGAACTTCAACAATGGATTTGGAGGTTATCAATCTTGAACGAAAAAAAAAAAGCATCGGAATGGTGCCCACGCGAGGCTCTCATTTTGATGGATGGATATGGGGCCTGAAGGAGGAAAAAAGAAAAAGAAAAAGCACTGTCCTAGGCGGGATGGACATTTGAAAAAGCATGTTCCTGTTTGTGTTTTCGACATCTCTCCATACCTGTCTCATACCCTTGCGTCTACTTGAGCGACAACGTACAGCTTCTTTATTTTATTTTTTTCTCTCACTCCCCTCTCTTTAGCAGTTGTGGCTGGGGTTGTCGTTGTTCTTCATCTCAGTTCATCTGCTTCTCTACTATTTCTTTCATTTTTGTCTTCACTATGATTCATGTTGAGATTTTATTTAAACTGCTGTCTCTCGTTTTATTCCAAGTAGGTTGGGATTCTGACCACGGTGCGGGGCTATCTTTTTACGTGTGATGTGCTCATCATCGTGTCTCCTTTTTTTTTTATCTTTTTTTTATTTTGCTTGATTTGCTTGCCAAAGTTGCCCAATGAGCTTTCGCACTCTACGAGTCACGAATAAAGACGACGACGATGATGATGATGCGCTTTTCACAGGAGGTACGGTACGGTGCGAGATGCGGGGGTTTGTTTTGCGGTTTTATTATACCATTTCCGTTTCATTTTTGCCATGATACCAGCATTTGCCGCTTTGTTTTGAGTGATTTTTTTTTTCTCTTTCTTGTTTCTTTTTTTTCAGTCAATTCCCTTTTTGATTGTCTCTTTCTTTTATTCTCAAGAGCACAATTTTCGCTCTCTCTCTCTCTCTCTCTCTCTCTTTCTTGCCCTCATTTTCTATCCTTTTCAACTTCATTCTTGGCACCTCAGGCACTCGTAGATGGCGTTGGATGACGGCATCGATTCAACATGGGGAGAGCTTAAGAGAGCTTACAGGCCAGGGTATTTCTGTTTCTGAGTATTTTGGAATGCTGGACACGGACAAGGAAGATTTCAAAGTGTAGACTACTATATGGCAAATCCACCACTTGCAGAATGAAAAAGCTTGAAAGATTGGTGTGCTCGGAACAAACACATCCAATACAGCATCGCATCATTCATGGACCGTGGAAGTGAAAGAGGAAGAGGAAGAGGACGATGGAGCGCAGCCTGGCGGCCAATCAATGGGCCGAAAGCGGGCTGGGGGGCGTCCAAATGCTCCAGCAATTGGTGCCCGACCGGGCCAGACCAGGCCAGACCAGACCAGACTGTTGGCAGCAGCGGGCAATACTAAGTAGGTAGCTAGTAGCGCCTGAGCGAGCCGGTCGACCTTTGAATTCAGGCGAGGAGGACTGGAGGGCTGGAGTGTTGGCTGGCATGGCCTGGGCACTGGCCAGGAGCATCTTGGATCTTGAAACATTGCAACGTTGATGTTGAATGGGTCAAGTCCTGGTCATCCACCTCAGAACCATTGACTTCAACGACGCGGCGACGAGGCGCCGACGACGAAGCGGCCCTGGCGGATTCATCATTGGAAAAAAAAAAAAAAAAAAAAAAAAAATTGGCATCGGCATTGGCATCGGCATTCGCATTTGGCCGTTGCATTGCATTGCAGTGCCGCGCCGCGCCGCGCATCGCATTCACATCCCATCGCATCGCATCACATCGCAGCACGCAGCACAGGTAAGGCCCAGCCTGATTGCGGCACCCGGGCACCCGTCGTCCCGCCGCCTGGTGCTGCCGGACTTGGTCTTGTTGACTGCAGCGCGCAGCAGCGCCAGCAGCGCCAGAACCGCCAGAACCGCCAGAACCGCACGCTCATAGTTGACGCTTGCACTGCACGGGTCCGCAACCAGCAACCAGACCAGACGGACCGATCATACCCAAGTACCCAACAACGGGACCAGACCACCAGACCACCAGACTCTAACCAGACCAGAACTGGGCTGGCCACCTGAAGTGAGCTGAGCCGACCAGAGTGGACTTGTAACCACCATCAGGACAAGGACGACCTGACAGAACGACTCGACAGGACGACTGAAGGACGACTGAAGGACGACTCCTCTTCCGTCTCCCGTCTCCCGTCGTCTCCCGTCGTCTCCCGTTCTCCCGTTCTCCCGTCTCACGCTGGTCGCCCGCCTCCCCACCATGGATTCTTCGTGGCAACAGCAGTCATACAACATCGACTCGACCGCCGCCTCGTCGCGACGATACAACGGCCGCGGACAAATGTCTCGAGAATACGCGACCCAACAGCTGCCGCAGCCGCCGCCGCCGCCGGCTCCTGCTTCAGCTTCAGCCTCTGGCTCTGGCTCTTCAGTAGCGGCGGCGGCGGCGGGGGCCTACGGCTATGACCACACGCAGCACACGCAGCACACGCAGCATTCGCAGCATCACGGCGTCACCCACGGCGTCGCTCCTGTCCTGCCCATGGTCCATCACCCTGCCGGCCACCCCATCGTCCTCCACGCCGCCAATTCCGCCACGTCCCCTTCCATGACGGCTTCGGCTGTTTCCACCGCCCGAGACCGCAACGGTGACGTTGCCATGCACGACGCTCACGACGTCCTCCACGCCGCCGTCAAATATCCCATGCGGCCTCACCACCAGTCACATCCTTCCAGCGGCCGCTCCTCCAACCTCCACTCGCCTCATGAGCTGCAACCACAACAACAGCCCTCGTCGGCTGCCCAACGGTACTCTCCCATGGATACCCTGTCCTCGACCTCGCCCTACGCGCCAAAGACGAGCCAGTTCGCGCATCCGCCCTCGCAGACTCACTCTCCCAGCGGCCACGCAGAGTATCCTCCTCCTCCGAGTCCCTACTACGCCGCTCGACAAGGTGGTCCGCCACCGCCGTCTTCGCAGCAGCAGCAGCAGCAGCAGCAGCAGCAGCAACAGCAACAGCAACAGCAACAGCAGCCGCCGCACCTACCGCCGATAACGACATATGCCGTCTCCCAAGACGGATATCCATCGTCCGCTCTGTCGAATCTCGACGGTGCCTATGCCAATGGTCCCAAGTCCCCAAGGCGGCAGAATTCCTGCGCTCCCAAGGCAGTGCCTGAATTTCGCAAGGTTCGAGATTTGTCCGACTTGCGTCCTAAAAATAACCGTCAGCCGCCCTTTCGACGAGCAAATCCAGAGGGAGGCTTCATCAGTGTACGTCAAACCTACCTTGTGCTGCTCCAATATGATGAAGAGTGAACCAAAGGAACGAAGAATGAAAGAGACGGAGACTGATGCTCAAACATACTCAAACATGCTCGACTTGCTCATTACTAACCACATCGTCATTCATTCATTCATTCATCATCCTCTTTTTTTTTTTCCCGCATCTTCTTTACAGCCCCTTCAAGCGCTTACCTCGCATCTGCCCGCCACATATCGCATTTGCAACCCAAGCTTCAAATACGAAACGTCCCGAAATCCTCGCCGAGTTCTGACGAAGCCAAGCAAAGGGGTCAAGAATGACGGTTACGATAATGAGGATAGTGACTACATTCTCTATGTGAATGATATACTAGGCTCCGAAGAAGCAGGCCACAAGTAAGGAAAATCGTCTCCTTTTTCTTTCTTCTTCTTCCTTACGAACAAGTGGCTGTCGTTTTACTAACAATTGCCCCCGGCGGTTGGGTGGGGAATCTGCAATCAGAAATCGTTATCTTATTTTGGATGTTCTTGGCCAAGGTACCTTCGGTCAAGTCGTTAAATGTCAGAACCTGAAGACCCAAGAAGTCGTCGCCGTCAAAGTCATCAAAAATCGCACGGCGTACTTTAATCAGAGTATGATGGAGGTCTCGGTTCTTGACTTGGTAGGCGCCACCCTCCCCCCGCCTCTCTCCCTTTGCGTCGGAGACGTAGTATACACATGGCAATGAACTGACCTGATTATTTTGTTCCAGCTAAACACAAAACTTGACAAGAATGACGACCATCATCTATTACGATTGAAGGATACTTTTATTCACCGACAACATCTCTGTCTGGTATTCGAGTTGCTGAGCGTCAATTTATACGAGCTTATCAAACAGAACCAGTTTCGAGGACTCAGCACGACCCTTGTCCGGGTATTCGCTCAACAGCTCCTCAATGGCCTTGCCCTGTTGAACAAGGCTCGCCTGATCCACTGCGACTTGAAACCGGAGAATATTCTTTTAAAGAATTTGGAGAGTCCAATCATCAAAATCATCGATTTCGGTTCGGCCTGCGACGAACGCCAGACCGTCTATACATATATCCAATCCAGATTCTACCGATCACCCGAAGTCCTCCTTGGTCTGCCTTACTCGTCGGCCATTGACATGTGGTCCCTGGGATGCATAGTAGTCGAGCTATTCCTTGGACTTCCGCTGTTCCCCGGCTCGTCAGAGTATAACCAGGTCTCTCGGATTGTCGAAATGCTCGGCAATCCTCCAAACTGGATGATAGAAATGGGCAAGCAGGCCGGAGCATTCTTCGAGAAACGGCAAGACGAGTTTGGCAGACGGACGAACCATCTGAAGAGCATGGAGCAATACGCCCGAGAGCACAATACGAAGGAACAACCTAGCAAGAAGTACTTTCAGCAAAGCACTCTGCCCGATATCATCAAGTCGTATCCCATGCCGCGCAAGAACATGAAGCAGAACGAGATTGATCGTGGTTTGTTTTCTCCTTTTTTTTTCTCCTTTTTTTTTCTCCTTTTTTTTTCCTGGGTGAGAGAAGATGTAGAAGAAAACAAAACAGAAGAAAAAAAGATTAAAGAAGAAATGAAAGATGGAAAACGAAGAGAAAACGAAGACTAACACAAGTATTAGAAATGAATAACCGAATTGCCTTCATCGACTTTGTCCGAGGTCTCTTAAACATCAACCCTCTCGAAAGGTGGTCGCCGCAGCAGGCCAAGTTGCATCCATTCATCACGCAGGAAAAATATACTGCTCCGTTTGTCCCTCCGATGAATCTGAAGGCGAGCTCCTTGAACCGATCACCTGCTCCAGGAACTCAACAGCAGCAACAAGCAGAGACTTTGTGCAAGCAACGTGCTCAAGCGGCACAGGCTCAAGCTAACTCTGCTGCTCATTCTGCCGCTCAATCCGCCGCTCACTCTGCAGCCGCTCAAGGGGCCTACGCAGGTATGGTTGGTGGTGGCCAGTATCCTCCACAGCCAAGCCACGTTCAGCCTCCCATGTACAGTAACAATCCTGTATACACACCAGCAGGGAATCATGGTAGTATGCCGTCTCCGTACGGACCACAGGCCGCTCAGGCCGCTCAGGCTGCACAGTATGGACAAATGGTCATGGCACAACCTCCACAGTCCATGCCCCCTTCCCAGTATGGAAATGTTGCTCAGCCAAATATGTATCAGCAAGGGGGCATGAGAAGTAACCGACAAAGGGCTTCTACCATGGAGCAGCAGCAGAGCGGCATACCGGCCGCGATCCAGCGCGTTGCCAGCCATCTTGACCCCAGTCAACCGATTCGCTTACAGCCGAGTCCTGCATACTACCCGCCTCCAGGCGAAGGCATGATTGGCGCTGATAACACACCAGGTCGAGCAGGTCGACGTGGCAGCAGAGCGCAACAAGGAGGAAGAGGAAACCGGGACTTTATTCGCAACCTCGAGGAGCGCACTTTGGAGGAGGGATACATGGGGAGCCAAAACCCCTGGCATTGAAGAGAAGTCTGCTAAAAAGGAAGAAGAAAAAGAGGAAAATGATAATCAAAAGGAAAGAAGAAAAAAAAAGAGGAAAAAAAAAAAAACTCCATTCCTTCCTAAAAGAACACAAACATAATGATAATTCATCCCTTTTCATTCATCAAGTGGGGGTTTTCAACTACTTGACGCAGAATGATGCAAGGAGAATGTTTGCCTTTCGCTTGTGCAATCTTCTTTTCCGCTCGTGGTCTTTTCCCGGCCTCTCCCCCTGATTTGCCGTTCCAGGTTGGCCTTTTTTTTTTTTTTTTTTTTTTTTTTTTTTTTTTTGTCTGCGCGTATGTCTGTGTGTCTGTTTGTGCAGTTTTTTTTTGACGTATCTGCACATTCGTTACCTCAGCACTTACCGGACAAGAGCTTTCAGGATTGCGAAAATCATACCGCTGACAACTGTCTCCATGCCATCATGGCTCGATTCAACCCTTGGAGGAGGAGGAGGAATTTTACACTAGTCAGTCCGGATTGGCATACAAAATCAAAGCGAAAAAAAAAAAAAAAACATGGACTGGCTACGCGCTATGTGGTACCCGAAGAGGGTTGCCAGCCCTCGGCATGCTATGGTTCCCGAAAATTGCAAATGCCTGCCAGCAAGCAGTCTACTTATGTGACCAAAGTTGGTTTCGCCCAATATGTCCCGTTGCAACAAAAAAAAAAATAAGCTACGCGTATCAACCGGAACAAGAGAAAGAAAAACACTTCCCAGTGCGAGAAAGTACGTCTGATGTCTCTTCATTTTATAACTGGGACCTGTCACGGCTTGTGTGCTGATCCCCCTGCGCACACGTGTGTCTGGACGCTATTGCACCTCACACCAGACATGTGTTGTTGTTCAGAGGGTGGCGGAGGGCATCGTGTATAGAGAAAGAGACTGGGGAGATTCTTCGTGTATCTCCGGGGGAGGGTACATCAGCGTCAGACGTTGCAACGACAAGGATAAATGTATGGCAGGGGGGAGGGGTAAACGAATTCTTTTTGTATGTCATTTTCTTTTGCATTCTTTTGCGGGAAAAGGGGAGAGGGGGAACAAGGACGCCGTCACTCCAAGCGGAGAGCGCGCGATGGACAATGGATAAGGAAGGCGGACGCAGGACCAAGGACGAAGGACAGGGAGTTTGGGGGAAAAAAAAGGGGGGGAGATCGCAAAATGGGAAGCAAGGAGCAAAAGAGACAAAGTGCGGTGTTAATTTGTCTTTCCGTCACGCCCCGAGATAGGGATGCTCTGCATAAGGTCCCTGTACGATCCGAAGGTCCGTGTATAATCTGTGTATGAGTAGATGTGTCTAGTCTGTGTGTAGGTGTACTGCTTGTTGGAAGTAAAAACTATTTCTTCTTTCTTCTTTTGTCGATTTCGTCATTTTATTCCATTTTATTCCATTTTTCTCAACTAGGCACCTTTATATATATCCCCTTGGTGCCGACCAAGGCTACCCTTTCGTATCCATCCACACTTATGCAAAACAAATTATTTGGAGGCAAGGGCCAAGAAGCTTCCAGCCTTTCAAGAAATGTGGATGAAGACCATTGTGTAGCCCTTGCCGGGATGAAGGGGATAAGACATAAGACGTCTTTGAGTGGGAAGTGAAATAGGGGGAAATGGACTTGTGCGTAAATTGGGTTGGTTTTTTTGCTTGTGGGGTCTGCTAAGTTCTTTGGTGGCATCAATGATACGAATACCCAAGGTGAGGCTCTATGGGAAAGGGTCGTGTGCAAGGATACACATTACCAGATGGATTTGCCTAGAAGGCGCACGCGTTCAAGAAACACACATGCTCTATTCCATACACTGCAGTAATTATATCAAGACCTCCATGGCATATCCTGCCAGAAGATCCATGGAAGAAAGTGAACCGACGACACGCATGCTACATGTGTTTCCGTGGAAAATTGTATTGTCCAAGAAGCATCCATCATAGCATACAAGAGAAAAGAAATACGGAGGTTGCACACCCAATACACGAAAGAGTAGTAGACTAAGAATACCTGGTTTGCATACCAAATAAACATAAGAGTACAACAGGGTAACGAATCCATACGAAAGAGAGGTGCTTGTCCAAAAAAAAAGGGGGGTTATAAAAAAAAAGCCGCTTTTACCCACGCATGGGAAGCTCTTCATCCCATGCCATAATCTGTTGTTACAATGCCACTGAGAAGGAGTATAAGGAAAAGAGGGGGAAAAAGAAAAAGAGAAGAAAAGAAAGAAGAAAAGACCGCAGCGGAGGACTGCGGCTTTTGACACAATTGAAACTCAAGTTGCTCGTCTCTCTTCATCCAACATCACCGACTGCCTCGAGGAACTTTTGAATAAATCCCGCGTCCCCCCCTGTTGCCTCGAGCCAGGTTGTCGCTATACAGCCTGGAAGATCCAGCAAGGTGGTTTTGAGTATCTGCATTGTTGACCGGTTCCGGGAAGCCCATTTTCCCATCGACGACTTGGTCTCTGGTGGCTGGGTTGGTGCTTTTGGGGCCAGTGGGAGCATTGGCAGGGGGTTCGTTTTTTGTGGAAGGAATGGGAGGTTGATAGCCGCCCATTTTGGGATATAATTTGATGATTCTACCGTCGGCCTGGGCAGTTGGATCGAGAAATGTGTCAGCATGATATTGTGTCTTGTATGGGGAAGAGTATAAGAGAAGTGGTAGGAGGGGGGAGAAAAAACACCCACAATCTTGTTATTAAACGTTTCAATCACCCGCTGTCCGCCTTCTCTTGACGAGAATACCATCTCGGCAAGCAAAAAGGGGCTAGTTTTGATGATTCTACAGCTCGTCATTTCGCCGCCCACCGGCGTCATGGCACTTTCGATATCAGCCGCCGTGGTGCCTGGCGCAAAGTTCTGGCCCATAACGGCGAACAAGCCCGCCAAGCCACGGATTGTCATCCCCGTGGGCGTGGCATCACGAGTTGCGGACGGCGAAACGACATTGATTTGGTCCGCGTTCATCTTGTCGAGAGCCGTGGCGAGCTTCGAATTGCGATTGAAACGTTTTCTAGCAGCGGTGTTTGGTTTGTTGATCGCCGAGGTCGTGATTCGGGCGTTCAGGGAGCCGCTCTTTCGAGAGTCTCCGTTGACGGATATGCGAAGATCGTGCGTCCATGTGCCATGCTTGTTGCAGGAAGGTTGAGCGTCAGCGAGGCCACACGGGGGATTCCAACAAGCTATCCCTTCTTGTTCTTCTCTCAAGAAGCAATTCCAAAAAA
>SRPW01000395.1:0-22907 GCA_018360225.1 Claviceps pusilla | reverse complement strand
TAGCTAGCCCGTATTTAGAGCATTTACATGCTGCTAAAAACCTGCTAAGATACCTTTCAGGTACAAAAGATTTAGCTATTATTTATAAGGGTCCTACCCCTATAAATAACACAAAAACCTCTAAGGCTAGCCCTAGCTCTAGCTTAGTTAGATTTTATAATAGTGATTTTGCTAGAGATAGAAGCTCTTCTAAATCCACTTATGCTTATCTTTATAAGCTAGCAGGGGGCCTAATTAGCTAGAAATCAAAAAAGGCTAGCACTATAGCCTTATCAACAATAGAAGCAGAGTCTAACGCTATTTGTAAGACTTTCCGGGAGCTTTAGTGGCTTAAAGGGATTTTTATAAAGCTAAAAACACCTATAAAACCCCCTATATAAATTTTCTGCGATAACTAGAGAGCTATAAAGACCGCTTATAACCCTGCTCTTCATAGCCATACTAAGCACACCCTTCTAAAATTTCACTATAATCAACAACTAGTCTTAGAAGGGCTCGCCAAAATTGCTTACCTAGATACTAAGAAAATGCCTGCCGACAGGCTTACAAAGCCCCTTATAGGCCCTATACACCTTATTTTCTTAGAGCTTATAGGCCTAAAACCCCTATAACTTATCGCCAAAGGCCACCAAAACAACGCCTAGCTAAAGGCACAAAAACAACCACAAAAACACCCAGAAAATCGAAAACAATCACAAAAACACCCAAAAAATCAAAAACAATCACAAAAATAAAGAAAAAATAAGGTCCCTACTTTTAATAGCAATACCTTTGCGAAATGCTATGCCTTACCATAGTAAAAAGTCATCTACCCTAGAGCCCCGATTTTAGGCTCTATAATTCTACAATCCTTTTTTGTTTTAGAATTTTCCTGGATTTTATACGACTTTTTCTTTTGCTTTTGCCCTCAGCGCCCTTATAATAACTATCCCTAATACCTCTTCAGAGGGGGTGTTGAAAATAACAGGGTTATTTACAGGGGATTCCTTACTATTAGTGCTATAATTATAGCGCTGATAGAAGCACTTTATAGGGGGTTTTGCAAGCCAGTGCAAGCCGGCAAGCGCGCGCGCGCGGGCGGCACAACCACGGAATTCCGACCGAAGGTCACGTGGGCTCGCAGCTGCGAGGTCCCCACAAATCCTTACTTTTCGACCTTTTCTGCCCATTCTGACAGCTACGCAGTCGGGCTGATAGCTACAAGGTAGGCCTAGTCTTTAGGTTGGATTTGTAAGGCAACCAGTAAAGATATAGAGGAATGGATTAAAGGGGGTAACTAAGCTAGCTAACGGCTGCTTAGTTAGGGAAGGTGGCTACCCTATAATGTGTGTTTTTTGCTGTTTTTCTTAATAAGGAGGAATTTATAAAAAGTCTTAGAACTAGATTCTTTATTACTAAATTCTAGGCTTTCTTTCTATATAAATATCTAAAAATCGGTTTTTTAGTGTTACGTATTGATTTTTACTAAGTCAACCAATTACAAGCACGTCGGCAGCTAATTTATATAGCTATAAGTCTATTTTTTTATTTTCCTATATAAATAAATTTTATAGAAAATAAAAAGTAGCTTGCAAAGCCTAGCTAGCGACTGGGATTCACTAATAAGGTTAGTGGGTATATAAGGGAAGGAAGTGAAAAACCCCCTCATAGCCACCAACCGTACAGACCATTAGAATCACTCTTACTAGCCGCGTACACCTGCAAAGTTAGATATTAGATATAATTTATTGGATATTATTATTGCAAATTCTTCAGTGAATTGAATAGTGCTAAAAGCAACGCAAAAGCTTCCATATTTCGTGAGATATAGTGGACTGTAGCTTGCTGCAGTGCTCTGCTCTGCAGAGCAGTGGATCTGTACGTGCACGCTCACTAAGCCCACTACCTTAGTAAGCTGTGCTCTATAGCACCCACCTCCATTATTTCTAATAATAGGGTATTAAATAAGATTATAAACTAAAATTAATACTTATTATTACTTATTAAGGAAACTTTATATTCCTTAGTAGGTATATAATAGTTTATAAAATTAAATATCTATACTATATTTTACTATTTATATATAGTAAAGGGGAATAAGGCCTTAATAGCTTTTTATATATATTTTAGCTTTTTTAAATAACTTATTTACCTCTTTAGCTTAGCTAGAGCACTTATAATATTATAATATTATATTAATAAAGCCTTAGGGGATGCTTTAGGGGTTTATATAATAGCTTATTTTAATAATATTCTTATTTATACTAGTAGTATATATAAAGAGTATATAAAGTATATAAAAGAGATTTTTTCTTATTTATAATAAGCTAGCTTATATCTTAATATTAGTAAGTATATATTCTATATAATAAAAGTAAAATACTTAGAATTTATAATTTAAGTTAGCTATATAGTATAGCTAAACCTAGCTAAGGTAGCTATAATTTATAAATAAAAAGCACTAATATAACTATAAAAAGTATATAGCTTTCTAAGCTTTATAAACTTTTATTAGAAATTTATAGCTAACTTTTTAAATCTTATTAAGCCTTTACTTAACCTTACTAAAAAGGTGGTTTTATTTATTTAGCCTTTAGTATACTAAATAGTATTCTAATGCCTTAAGAATATATTCTTAGTAGCTTTAATCTTAGCTTAGTAGGACTCTATATTAAATATAGTAATTAAGGCTAATACATTAAAAAAGTGTTTAAAGGTTATTTTTTATAATATAATATAGTAGGTATGCTATAGCTAATAGCCTATTACTTTATATAACTTATAGCCCTTTAGTAAAACTATATAATTTATAATAAAGAATTACTTAGTATTATTTTATACCTTAAGGTATAGTTTATTAAACTTTATAGTATTTTCTAACTATTTATAATCCTTACTAACTATAAGAACTTAAAATACTTTATAAGCCTTTATAAAATATTAAAATATTAAGTATACTAGGTAAAAACTCTCTTACTTTTTAATTTTTTCCTTTATTACTACTTAGGTTTCTAAGTAATATACTTTAATACACTATTTTACTATAAATAAAATAAGTTAAGAGAACTTATAAAAACCTAGCTATTATTTTATTTAGTATTAGCTATATACCTATTATAACTACTCTATACTTTTTTAATCTTTATATTACGGTAGAAATAAACCCTAGCTAATATTTTCTTAGCTAACCTTTAAAGCTATAACTTTTTTATAAATAACTATTTATAAAGCCTTTAGAATTAAAGTATATAAGCTAATTCTATATACTAAGTAAAGATTAAAGCAGTATAATTAAGGGCCTAGAAATTCCTTATTAAGGTAGCTATATATTAATAAATTAGTAATTATATAATAAATACTTATAAAGCTTTACTATTTTATAGCTACCTTTAAGCACTATAATATAAGCCTTTTATTACTATATTAATTTAATAAACCGATAACTTACCTTTAATAAACTACCTTAAAAAAAATATAACCTTTTAGGCTCTTTATTATAACTATTATTAAAAGGGTATATTAATAAATATTATATAGTATATATATAACTATTATTATTATAGGGCTTAAAAAAGCTAGTGCTTATATTAAGGCTTTTTATAGCTTATTTTAGTATTAAATAGGTATTAATTATAAATATTAGTAAACTTTATAACTAACCTTTCTATGAGCTCTTTAAATACTTCTTAATTTTTTATAGTTATTATAAACTATCTCTTTAAATATATTTAATTAAAGGCTATAATAAATATAAGTATAAAGGTATATACTTAATACTTTCTAAACTATTAGTAGTATTTTTATAAATTCCTTTTAAGTATTATTTTAAACTAAGGCTTAAACTAAGTAAGTAGCTTTTAGTTAATACTCTACTCCTTTATAAATACTAAGTAGCTTCTCTTTATATTTTATTACCCTTAAACTAATAGTAATATTAAGTATATAAATTAAAAAATTTAAGTAATACTATAAATTATAGTCTCTTTTACCTAAATAAATTAGCCTATATACTTAATAGTATACTAGCTTACCTTTAATAACTATATATTATTAATTACTAGCTTAAATGCTTATATAATACTTTATAAATTTAATATTAATTTAATTTAATATATATTATCTTTTATATAAAGCTAAATATTCTTTAAAGAATAAGTAGTTTAGTTTCTTAAATATATTAAATAAAGAATAGTGCTTACCTAAGCTACTATTAATTTTACTTAATAGTATTAATAAAAGTCTTTTAATTAATTCTATTATTTAGTAAAGTAATACTAGCTAAGGAATAAGGTTTAGCTTAGCCTTTATAACATTTATACCTTTTAATTAAATAAGAAGTGAAATTAAATTATAGCTAAATATACTATACTTAATATTTTAATATCCTTTACTATTAAACTAAATATATTAAATAGTATTTACCTTATTTTCTATATTAATTTAATAGAGTATATAATAGCTAACCCCCTTTCTTTTTAAGTTTTACTTAACTTCTAACTAAGCTTTATTTAGCCCTAGAAAGGTAATATAAATATACCTTATAAGTACTAGGTTAAGTCTATTCTAGCTATAAAGAATACTAAAGAATATAGTAATTACTATAATATATTAGTTAAATAAGGTAGTTATATGCCGGCTGCCGGCCGGCGCAGCTGATGCTGTGGAGGCATGGAAGCCGGAGGAAGGTTTTAGGCGAGAAGGCAGCGACCTAGGGGAATTGGCTAGGGACCGGCGTGGAAGACAGGCTAAGCACTTGAGATAACTCACTATAACTCGTGGACCACCCCTAAGGGTAATCCGCATTATCACCACGCCTCTACTGACCTAATCCGATTCCTATTTTACACTATATACTCTCTTATAATACTAGTTAAGTTTAGCTAGTAGTGCACTACTTCTTATAATTAAAACTAATATAAAGCTACTATAGCTTTGCTATAGAATATAGAAAAAGGTTATATATAGGTTTTCCTCTCTATGCTAGGGTTTTTCCTATATAGTTTAAGTAGCAGTAGTACTAGTATTTAGCTTACAAGCCTAACTAGAGTAATAATAATAATAATAATAATAAGGTAGTTATATATAGCTAATATAAAAGCTACTTAAAAACCTAAAGAATACTAAAGCATATAATTTAAATTATAATAAAGTAATATATATTTTAATAATAAATTAATATAAGTATATTATAATTCTTAATTAACACTATATAGTATACTATTAAATATAAATTTAAACCCTACTAAGCCCTATATAAGCTTTATTTTAACTATAATATTTTAATACATTACTACTACTTACTCTTAAATAAAGTAAATAGAGTAGCTTAATAAACTTTCTTTTTTTTCTTTTTTTTATAGTGCTTAAATAATATAGCTATAGTAAGTAAGTTAAGTAAAGGTAGAGAGGGTAACTTTTAGCTAGTAAAAAATATATTAGCCTTTTATAACTTAAGGCTAAAAAAGTTTAGAGATAGCTTAAAGGAAAGTAATATAAATAAAGTATACTAAGGAATAATAAATAATAGTATAATATTAGTAAGGGGTTATATAATATTAATAGAAAAGGGTATAATAGCAGTAAAAAGGGGTATAGTAATAATAAATAAAGGTATAGTAGTAGTAAGAAAAGGTATTAATAGCTAGTAAAATTCTTTAAATAAAAAGCTAAAAGGTAATAATATATATAATATTATAAAAAGGGGTAGTATAGGTATATATACCTACTTCTTAGGTTATAAAGATAAATAAAATAATAAAAAAAGCTAATATAACTAAAAATTAGTAAATAAATCTTAATATATAAGTATTAATTACTTAACTTAGTACTATACTTTAAATAACTAAATATTAGTATAGTTAATACTAGTTTTTAATAAGTAAATTATAGTAAGATTAATACTAATAGTAAGTAGGGAATATATAGGTATTTTATTAGCAATAGCTTGAAATTATTTTAATAGCTAAAAGGAAAGTAAGGGTAAGAAACTAATAATAATAATAAGTATAGTATACTTTTTATTAATATATAGAGTAGTAATAAAATAATTATATAAAGCCTTAAAAAGCTTATTTAATATAACCTTCTTCCCCTTACTATTAAAGGCATTATAAGTAAGAAGATAAGGTATTTTTATAGCTTTATTATAATAAATAGCTACTATAATTTTATAAGTAAGGTAATAAAGAGTAGGACTTTAAGTAAATATAATAGTATTATATATATAAGTTACCTTTCTCCTTTAATACTCCTTATAAAAGTATTAAAGACCTAAGGTATATAAAAATAATTTATTATTTACTATGTATATAAGATAGAATAAATACTAAATATTTAGCTAATTAAGATAAATAAAGGTAAATAACTTATTTTTAAAGTTACCTTTAACCTTATAATAGCCTAAAATATAGTAGCTATTTAAAAATAAAAAAGGGAAAAGTAAAGTATTAATAATAGTAAATATAATTTTATTATACTTAGTTTTAGTAAAATAAAGTAGTAAGGATAGAAAAGCTTATTATTTAAACTTAATAAGTAATAATAAAGAATCTTTTATTAAGTATTAATAAATAAATATAAGGAAAGTATAAGTATTAATAAAGAATAAGTAAAAAGTAATAAATATTTATATAGAAAACTTAAGGTATATAGAATTTTAATAAAGAGAATAATAGTAAAATTATATTTATAAGTATAAGGGAAGCTAAATAAAAGATTTATAGTTAGTATCTTAAGTATAATTAGCTAGCTAATTTAGGATTTTAGGATTTTTATTTTAGGTTTATTTTTATTAACCTTAAGCACTAAATTATAACTAGCTAAAATAAATAATTCTACTTAAAGTATTATATTATAAACACTTAAGTTATTATTATTATATTCTATATACTTACTAAATATTTAATAGCTAAAGAGTAGTAAAGTAAAAAGCTATATAATAGATTTAAGCTAAAGGCTTAGATCTTTAGTAGAGTAAAAGAGAAGTATATAAGGCAACTTACTATACCTATAGAGTAAACCCTATAAATATATATTATATATAGAATAGGTATATAGTAGAGGGAGATAGTAGTCTTTCCTTCCTTCTTATAGATAATAATAACTTTATTAACACTAGATTGCAGTCGCTATCTAGGCTAGTCCATAACATATTCTATCTCTTTATAAATATTTCAGCTATTATTATTATAAATATAATATAAGCTAATACTATTAACTTATATTTTATTACTAAAACTTATATAATAAAGCTTTTTTTTTAACTTAAAGTTATTATTATTATTTAATACCTTTTTATTAAAGATATTTAAACCCTTAATATTTAGTCCCTTTATTAAGTAATAGGTAAAAAGCTATATATAACCTTAAATAAGGTAACTATTACTACTATAATATAAATACTAATAAGTAGCCTTATAGTGCTTAATAATATTTTATAATACCTAAGTTACTTGAATTATACACTTAGCTTAAACTTAGTACTTAGCTTACTTTTATTAAAGAACTTATAACTTTATTTAAAACCTAAAAAGCTAGTAAAATTAATACTTATTATAGCTATATTACTATTTTAATTATACTTAGTATAAAGGTAGTAATAAGCTTTAATATATTCTTTAATTTAGTATAAGTGAGTATTTAAAGTAATACTATAGTATTATATAACTATAGTATAATAATTAGAATAAGGAATATTATAGCTTATATAATAATCTTTTATTTACTTATTAAAACCTACTTAAAGCCTTTTAAGTTTTATAGTATTTATTTGTATACTTTTCTTTATAAAATATAACTTTTATTTAAAGTAAATAAAAAAATTTATAAACTATTTATTTAAGTATTATTTAAGTTAGTTTAACTTTATAACTATATATTTCTTTTAATAAAGGTTTATAAATATAGTATTAAAGTATTTTAGGAAATAGTTTAGTATATATTAATAATTACTACTGTTATAGACTAGCCTAGAAGGCATCTGCATTCTAGTGTTGATAGTATTATTATTAACTATAAGGGCAGTAAGAAGAAATACTAATGTAGTCCTTCTGCCTTCTATTAGATATAGACTTATAGGTAGGGCTAGCTTTAATAGTATATAACACTCCCTCTCTCTATCTTTACTATACCTTTAATAAAAATCTAAGTATTAAGCTTAAATTTATTATATAGCTTCCCTTTTATAAATATAAAACCCTTTTACTTTAAAATAAATACCTACCCTATATAGTCTATATAGCTACTTAGTAAATATAAGCTATCTACCCCCTAGGTATATATTAAGTATATATATATATAACTAGTTAATAATAACCTTATAAAGCTATCTCCTTAATTGCTAAGCTTAGTATTTTATTATAGCTAAATAAAGAGTATATATATATAGCTTTACTAAAAATAATTAATAGTATAATTCCTTAAATTACTTACCTTAGCCTTTTAAGTATAAAAGGGTATTTTCTTTTATTATTTTATTTTTCTTTTATATAATACCTTTTAGCTTCCTTAGCTTATTAATTATATTTATATAACTATCTCTTTATATTTATTTTCTATTTATTAAAAACCTTTATTATATTCTTTACTTTATTCTTTATAAGTCCTTATTATACTTTATATTCTTTGACTTTTATTTCCTTAGCTATTAAACCCTTTAATATATTTTAAGGTTAGTTATATAGTATTTAATATACTTTTTTTTTACTAACTTAAACTTTTTATTAAATAGCTACTACTACTATATTATTTCCTTCTTTCTCTTTATTTAAAGAAAAATAATATATTATTAAATACTATATAATAAAGGGTAACTTTAATAATAAATTATATACCCTTACTATACTTATAACTTTAAAAATATAATACTTTTCTTATTTTATATATATAGCTTATAATAGCCTTTTTAACTATATATTAAAGCTAAAAGAATTCTATAAGTTATATTATTATTACTATTATACCTATAAATATTACCTTAACTTTATAATATAAAGTTTTATATTATACTATTTTACTTATAAAATAATAAGTATTATTTAATTTAATAAAATTATTATATAGCTATATATTTTTACTTATAATATACCTAATAAAAAAGGGTAATATATAACTTTAATGCCTTAGTTCTATACCCTTAAGCATTACTTTCTTAATATATTAAATAATACTTATAGGCTTACTTATATTACTATAGCTTTAAAGTTTACCCCCTTTACTACCTATAATACTTTTTACTATAAATAAAATATAAATACTTAAGGCTTTATTATACTTAAGTAAAATTAAAGTAATTTTAATAGTGCTACCTTTTACTCCTTATATATTATAATAATATAAAATACCTATAAATTCTTTACTATTTAATATACCTTTATTAACTATATAAATATATTAGCTACTTAAACTCTCTCTTATTAACTTTATTTTAATAATACTTTTAGCTTTAATAGTAATTTAAATAATAACTAAAAAGAAGGTAATAAAAAAGTATTTAATAAAAGCTTTAAAACCCTTAAAGTATTTAAACTATTAGGTTTATTTATATAAAAGGAAAGAAAAAGGGGCTTGATATATTTAAAGTTATATACTACTAACTTTTAAATAAAATATTCTTTATTACCTTATTAAATTATTATTATAAAGTATATTACTTTATTATACTTTAAACTTTATAAAAATAGTAGTATTTATTATACTTTTAAGGGGCTTTTAAGTTAGCTATATATATCTATACTATTTAATTAATATATCCTACTACTTACTATATCTCTATATATTCTTTATTACTAATATATTCTTTACTATATATTTTAAAGACTTCTCTTTAGAATTATTATATACTTTAATTAAACCTATATAGTTATTTTATAGTATTTAAAAAGGAAGTAAATTATTTACTACCTTTTTTATTAAGTTTATATAAAAAATAAAGTATATACTTTTTAAAATATTTAAGTAAACTATTAGTAAAGTAAAGACTTTTAATATAATATATTTTACTATTACTTAATTAAGCTTTTTACTTAGCTATTTAGTATAAATATTTTATAGGCTAAGCTAAACCTTATTCTTAATATAATACTTCTTAGCTAGGTATTATAAGTAGTTTATAGCCTTTTACTAGTATTATTAAGTAAAGTTAATTATAGCCTAAGTAAGTTAAGTACTCTCCTAAATATATTTTAAAAATTATACTACCTATCCCTTAGGAGAAGTTTAGGTTCTAGCTAAAAGTAGTATATATTAAACTAAATTTATATTATATTTATATAAAGCTAAATTAATACTTATTTCTATAATAATAAAGGTATAGTTATTTTACACTAGTTAGTATACTACTATATATCTTAGCTAGTTTATTTATAAAAATATAACTATAACCTTAAGAACTACTTATATCTCTTAATTTATATATTTTATACTATTATTTATTTAAGAATAATAAAAAGTAAAAAGAAAACACTAAATACCTATTAAATTATATAAAGAGAATTAAAAGGTACTAACTTAATCTAAGCTATAGTTAAAGATAATACTAAGTAAGAACCTATAAAAACACTACTAGTAATATAGAAACTAATTTATATAAGACTTAGTATTTATACTTTATATTAGCTTTAGCTATATATATTTAAATAAATAATTTATAATTATTATAAAATAGTATAAAGAGTCTTTATTAGCTATAGATAGTTTAATTATAAAATTTATAAAGATTTAAAACTAATAATAATTAAAGGCTAGAATTAAATATAAGAAACCTAACCTTAATTTTTAACTCTTTTACCTAGTATAGTAATAATAATTCTATATATAGTATATAATATTTATAAATATACTTTCTTTATAGTAGTTATAGTAAAGAGCTTAAAATATAGTATTCTTCTCTAAGTACCTTAATATAGAGGAGTTATAAACCTATTAAATTAGTATTATAATAAGTAGCTTATACTTAGGTGCCTATAATTAGCCCTAAAATAGTAATACACTAAATATATTAAAGGTATAGTTACTAATTTACTAATATATCTTAGCCTTTAAAGGGAAGTAGTATATTCCCTAATATAGTATAATAATCTTAATAGTATATAATTTATTTACTTAAATAGCTTAGTTTTAAAGCTTTTAAAGGTATATATTAGTAAAGAAGGTATTACTTTAAAAAAGCTTTAAGGAGAAGCTTAGTAAAGGATTATTTAAATACTCTTTACTACTTAGTTATATTTTTATTAAGGTAAATAAATAAGCTATAATAATAAGTTATAATAGCTACTATAGCTACCCTAGGGATAAGAACTTATTTTATTTATAGTATAAGAGAGTATTAAAATACCCTACTTAAAATCTAAATTAATAGTAAAGGTAATAATAAAAAAAGAGAGAGAAATTTAGCCTATTAGGCTTACCTTTTAAATATTTTATATAGGCTAGTAAAATACTTAAGGTTCTTATAGTCTATTAAAATAATAAATAGCTTAGCTATACTATATAATTCTACTAACTATACCTTTAAATAAAAAATAATACTTAGAAGCTTTTTATTATAAATAATATAATTCTACTTAGCTAGTAATAAATATATAGAATAGTATATAATAAGGTATAAGATTTTAATTAAATTATATTAAGAAAGGTAGCTACTTAGTGCCTCTCTTAATATATTAAACTCTAATATTATATCCTTATTAGGGTTTTATTATATTAAAATAAAATATAAAATAAAAGCATCCTTAAGTTATTAAAATACTACTTTATATTTATTAAACTAAATAAAGAGAACCTTTTTTTTTATAAATATAAGAAAAAAGCTTATTAAATTTATAAAGTTTAGTATAAACTTTTAATAAAAGTTTATAAAGCCTAAGAAACTATATACTTTATATATTTAAGTAAAAGGCTTTTAGTTTATAATAGCTTTTATCTTAATAAGGTTTAAGTATACTACTTAGCTTATATATATAATAAACTCTAAGTATTAAACTTTTTATATATAAAAAGTATACTTTTTTATATTAAAATATAAGCTTACTTATTAAAGCTATAAAAGAATCTTTTAGGTTAGCTTTATATATTTCTTATAGAAACCCCTAAAGTAAATAAAAATATTATTAAAGTAAGCTATAATATATATACTAAGTGTATTACTAAGCATGCTATTAATATAACGCTAGAAGCTAGCTAGTATATTAGTAAGACTAAAGGGGTATATAAGCTACTTAAAGAGCCTAAACTAGGTATAAAAAGCTATAAAGTATTTATTACTCTTTACTATTTATAAATAATAAAAAGCTAAGTAAATATTAAGCTTTATAAACTACTTAGCTTTAGCTAAAAATTATAGTATTTTTTTAATTAAAAGTAATAAGTAATAATCCTAATTTATAATAGTATTTAGGGTATAGTAGTTTATATAAAAATACTAACCCTTATTTACTTTTTTTACTAGTAAAACTAAAGCTACTACTAATAAAAAAGAGGTATATATTTAACCCTTATTTATTAAGTTTATTATTTACTTTCAAATTTTAAAAAGTTAATTATAAAGTATATTATATAAGGAAGCCTAAAGAAGGGGTAGTATAAGCCTATCTTTATTTTTATAAAAATAAATATATTAATTTATATAGTCTTTATAAAGAGGTAAGGTATTTACTTTTTTCTTATAAAATAAGTCTTTAAAATTATATAACTTAATAGGGAGCTAAGCCTATATATTCTTTTAATTTAAGGCTAGGGGCCTTAATAATAAAGCTAAAGCTTAATTTATCTCTTATAAGCTAGTAATAATAAGGTAAATTAAAATATTTAATTTAGTAGCTTTTTTAGTAAAACTAGTATATACTAACCCTAAAATTATAAGTATAGGTATTTTAATATAGTATACCTTAAATATATATATTATAAGGCTTAGCTAAGAACTAATAACTAGTAAGTGCTAATTTATATATAGTATAATATAATTATAAGTAAGCTAAGGTGCCTTTAAAATATAGTTATAGGAGAGGCTTAGAATAATATAAGCTACTATTAAAAATATTTAGTTATTTAAGTTAGCTTTAAAATAAATTAAATAAATAGTATAAAAATATATATTAAAGTTACTATAGTAGAATAATATAGTATAAGTAGCTATAATAAAGGTATATAAATAGTAAAGTTAAAATCTTTAAAAGCTAAGTGCTTAAGCTATTTTTTTACTTATAATAATAAAAGTATTATATTTATTATTTATTTTAGCATTAATAAACTTAGTTTTATTATAAAAAAGTAAAAGAAGAAATAGTGCTTTCTTTATTATTTGTTTTATCTCTTTATAAACCTTTAGTTTATACTTTAAGCGTAAATACTTTATATTTTATATACTATAATATCTCCCTTTACTAAAACTTAAGTAATAGGCTTATTTTTTTTTATATTAAAATCCCCTTTAAATATAATTAACTTCTTAGTAAAGGTATAGAGTATATAAATAGAAATAGCTAAGCCTACTATATAAAGTAAGTAAATAAGTAACTAAAGGTATTCTATAATTTAATAACCCTCCTTATTATATTATAAATATTAGCCTACCTTTTATTAGTATTAAACTACCTCCTTTAATACCTAAGTAGTATATATAGTATTTAATATAATGCTAATGCCTATATATTAGCTCTAAGGCTCTAAAAAATAAGCAGTATTAATACCTATTATAGCTATATTACTATTATAATTATAGCTTAGGTATTATTATTACTAAGCCTTAACCTATTCTTTAATTTAATATAAGTTAATATTTAATATAATACTATAGTACTATATAACTACTACTAAGTAGTTTAAGTAAGGAATATTATAACTTATATAGTAGTCCTTTATTTACTTATTAAGACCTATATAAAGCTTTATAAGCTTTATTATATTTACCTATATACTACTATTTATAAAGTAAAGCTTTTATTTAAAGTAAATAAAAAAGTCTATAAACTATTTATTTAGGTATTATTCTATTTAATTAAGCTTTAAGATAGTGTATTTCTTTTAGTATAGGTTTATAAATATTATATTAAGGTATTTAAAGAACTAGCTAGGAGTATACTAGTACTTACTACCTAGTTTAAAGAATAGTATAATATACACCTTGTAATGGGCTAGGTCTTTGACCTAGCCTTACAGTGACGGACGGCTGTCAGCTGACAGCTGCCCACCCTAGCGTGCGACCGGCAATATAAGTGTCAATTGACCAGAGACCCGCAACTCTGTTCAATACGTATCCTTTTGCCTAGCTTACGGCTGGCGCAGCTGGTAAGGGGATCCGGGCGACCGGTATGTCTGTACCTGACACTTGCGATGGCCCAATCGGGCTAGACCATAACACACCTAAATCTTAAGTAATAAGTTTTAGTAAATAAGGAACTATTTATTATAATTAATATTAATAAAATTAAAGTTAGCTTCTAGCTTATATACTATAAAGCTTTATTAAGCTTAAAAGGAGTCCTTATTACTATTATAGGGATTCTCTATAAAGAGTAGTTTATAATAAAGTTATACTTAGTTAGAATTTATTAAGTTCTCCTAAGGATAACTTAATTTATTATAGCTACTTAGTAGTATAGTTTTTTAAGCTAAGCTATTATTATAAAAATAGACTTATAAAGGTAGTATAGATTCTATATATTACTTAATTAAGTAAACTATTTATAATAATAAAAGTCTATTATATTACTTATATAAATATAATTATTATAAATTATATAATAATAGTTAATAATTATTATAAACTAGCCTAAAAGGTATTTATATTTTAGTATTAATAGTATTATTATTAACTATAAAAATAGTAAAAAGAAATACTAATATAATCCTCCTACCTTTTATTAAATATAAACTTATAGGTAGGGCTAGCCCTAATAGTATGCAATACTCCCCCTCTCTATCCCTGCTATACCTCTAATAAGGATCTAAGCATTAAGCTCAAATCCATTACAACTACTAAGCTTAAAAAATAAAGCTATTTATACTTAAATTTTAAGTAATAAGTTTTAGTAAATAAAAAACTACTTATTATAGTTAGTACTAATAAAGTCTAAATTAGCCTTTAATTTATATACTATAAAGCTTTACTAAGCCTAAAATAAAGCCTTATTTTATTATAAAGGTTTTTTATTAAAAGTAGCTTATACTTAAGTTATTTTTAATTAATATATACTAAAGTATTTATATAAAATATTTAGTTTACTAAAGCTATATAATAATATAATTTCTTAAGCTAAATTATTATTAAAATAATAGTTTTATAAAAATAGTATAAATTTTATATATTACTTAATTAAGCTACTTATTTATAATACTTAGGATTTATTATATTATTTATATAAAAATAAATATTATAAGTAATATTATAATAAATAATAATTATTATAAATTAGCTTAAATAATAACTATAATTTAGTATTAATAAAGTTATTATTATTTATAAAAAAAAAGAAAAAAATATTATTTTTTGTGATGGATTTGAGCTGGAGGCTCGGATCCTTAGCGGAGCAGGAGAGGAGCATGTGCGGCGACCCACCGTACCTATAGGGCAAACCCTATAAACATATATTATATATAGAATAGGCATATAGTGGAGGGAGATAGCAGTCTTCCCTTCCTCCTTATAAATAATAATAACTTTATTAACACTAGATTACAGTTGCTATCTAGGCTAGTCTATAACAATTATTATCTATTATAACATTACCTATAATATCCGTTTTCATATAAATAACATAATAAATCCTTAGTATTATAAATAGGTAGCCTAATTAGGCAACATACAGAACTTACACTACCTCTACAAAACTATTGCTTTAATAGCAGCTTAGCTTAAGGAACTATACTACTATATAGCCTTAGCAAACTAGGCATTCTATATAGATACTTTAATATATACTAACTAGGAATAACCTAAGCACAAGCCACTCCTAATAGGGAACCCTTATAATAGAAATAAGGCTTTATTCTAGGCTTAGCAGAGCCTTATAGCATATAAGCTAAAGGCTAACTTAGACTTTATTAGTACTAACTATAATAAATAGTTTCTTATCTACTAGAACCTATTACCTAAGATTTAGGCATAGGTAGCCCTATTCTTTAAGCTTAGTAGTAATTATTAATACACACTAAGCTATTTTCTTAAGTACCTTAATACTATATTTATAAACCCTTACTAAAAGAAACGCATAGTTATAGAGTTAAACTAACTTAAATAACACTTAAATAAATAGTTTATAGATTTCTTTATTTATTTTAAATAGAAGTTATGCCTTATAGAGGGAAGCATATAGGCAGATATAGTAAAACTTATAAAACTTTAAGTAGAACTTAATAAGTAAATAAGGGATTACTATATTAGCTATAACATTCTCTACTCTAACTACTATACTATAGTTATATAATACTATAGTATTGCCTTAGATATTAACTTATACTAGATTAAGGAACGTATTAAGGCCTATTGCTACCCCTACACTAAGTATAACTAAAATAGCAATATAGCTATAATAAGTATTAATTCTACTAGCTTTTTAGGATTAGGATAGGGCTATAAGCCCTCTAGTAAAGATAAGTTAAGCACTAAGTTTAAAGATACTAAGGGCGCAATCTAGGCAACCTAAGTATTATAGGATATTATTAAGCGCTATAAGGCTGCCTACTAGTGCTTATATTATAGCAGTAATAATTACCTTATCCATAGCTATACATAGCTTCCTACTTATTACCTAATAGGGGGACTAAATATTTAGGCCCTAAATGCCTCTAATAAGGAAGCGCTAAGCAATAATAATAACTTTAGGTTAGAAAAAGAAAGCCCTACTATATAAGTTTTAGCAGTAAAACATAAGTTAATAGTATTAGCTTATATTATACCTATAATAGCAATAGCTTAAATATTTATAGAGAGATAGAATATTATATAAAGAAAGCACTATTTCTCCTTCCCCTCCTATATAATAATTCTAAGTTTATTAATACCTAAGTGGATAGTAGTTATAATAGCTATACTACTATAAGTAAAAGTATAGTTTAAAGGTTAGGCCTCTAATATATTACTCTAGCCTAACTACATACCCTTACTACTGCTATAACAGTTATATAATATAGCTATACTAATGCTTCCTAGCACTTAAGGATTACATATCTTATCTAATTTAGTGCTAACCTAAATAGATAGTTATTCCCTATAGTAGCCTATATAATCCTAGGCCTTTTATAAAACTACATCCTAAGGGCACCTTAAATAGCCTAAAATAATATTATATTATATACTGCTAAATGCCTCCTTATTATCTACGTATAGGGTAACCTTAAGATTTATGCCTTAGACACCTAAGAGACAGCCTTACTAATAACTGCTATTATAGAATTAGTGTATATAAGGTTAGTCCGCTAGGCACTATAGTTAGGTAAAGTAAGCAGTATTATATCCACTAGCCTATAGAAGATTAATATTATCCTTATATCTATAGTAGACCTAGTTTTCTTAAAAAAGAATAAGGACCTCTCCTCTTTACTAAGTAAACTAGCTAACTTTAAGGATTTATTTCGCTAGGAGAACACTAGCGCCTTACCTCCTTATTATAAGCAGGCTAATTACTATATTTAATTATAATAAAATCCTAATAGTAGCTTACTAGACTTACCTTAGGCACTGCTTTATAATATACCCTAGGACTAGTTACTAAAAATATAGAAATAAATTATAAACCTTATAAATAAGGGCTAGATCTAGGCTTCCTTCTTCTCTATAGCAGTGCCTATACTCTTAGTTAAGAAAGTAGGTAAAAATTAGTGTTTTTATATAAACTATTAGGTATTAAATAAAATTATAAACTAAAACTATTACCTACTACTACTTATTAAGAAGACTTTACATTCCTTAGCTAGTGCCTAATAGTTTATAAAATTAAATATCTATACTGCCTTCTACTGCCTATGCATTACTAAAGGGGATAAGGCTCTAATAGCCTTCTATATATATTTTAGTCTTTTTAAATAGCTTATCTACCCCTTTAGCCTAGCTAATGCACCTATAATGTTTTAATGCTATATTAATAGAGTATTAAGGAACGCTTTAGGGGCCTATATAATAGCCTACCTTAATAATATCCTTATCTACACTAGTAGTATATATAAGAAGTATATAAATTACACTAAAGAGATTCTTTTATGCCTTTAATAGGCTAGCCTATATTTTAACATTAGTAAGTATACCTTTAGCGTAACTAAAGTAAAGTACCTAGGATTTATAGTTTAAGCTAGCTATATAGTGTAGCTAAACCTAGCTAAGGTAGCTACTATTTAGGAGTAGAAGGCACTAATATAGCTATAAGGTATATATAGCTTTTTAGGCTTTATAAACTTCTATTAAAAGTTTATTACTAACTTTTTAGATCTTATTAAGCCTCTACTTAACCTTATTAAGAAAGGCATTCTATTTATCTAGTCCTTAGCTTACTAAATAGCCTTTTAATGCCTTAAGGATATATTCTTTTTAGCCTTTATTTTAGCTTAATAAAATTCTACCTTAGATATAGTAGTTAAAGCTAATGCATTAGGAGAGGTAATTAAGGGTTGCCTTTTGTAATATAATATAATAGGTATACTATAACCTATAGCTTACTACTCTGCCTAATTTACAGCCTCTTAATGGAACTATATAATCTATAATAAGGAATTACTTAGTATTATCTTATACCTTAAGGTATAGTTTACTAAGCTTTATAGTGTCTTTTAGCTATTTATAATTCTTACTAACTATAAAAACTTAGAATACTTTATAAGCCCTTAAGAAATATTAGAATAGTAAGTACACTAAGCAAAGACCCTCTCCCTTTTTAATTTTTACCTTTACTACTACCTAGGCTTTTAAGTAGCGTACCCTAATACACTATCCTATTATAAATAAAATAAATTAAGGGAACCTATAGTAATATATCCTTTACTTTACCTAGTGTTAGTTATATACCTATTATAGCCCCCTTATACCACCCTAGCCTTATTACTAGAGTAGGATTGGACCCTAATTAGCATTACTATAGCTAACCTATAGGGCTATAACTTTTTTACTAATAACTATCTCTAGAGCCTTTAGGACTAAGGCATTTAAGCTAACTTAATATACTAAGTAAAGGTTAAAGTAGTATATTTAGAGGCCTAAAGATTTCCTACTAAAGTAGCTATATATTAGTAGGTTAGTAATTATATAGTTAATGCCTATAAAGCTTTATTATTTTATAGCTGCTTTTAGGTTCTATAGTATAAGCTCTTTATTACTATACTAATTTAATAGACCTATAATTCACTACTATTAGGCTACCTAAGGAAGAACACAACCTTTTAGGCTCTCTATTATAATTACTACTAAAAGGGTATATTAATAGACATTGCGTAATATATATATAATTGCTATTGCTATAGAGCTTATAAAAGCTAGCGCCTTTATTAGAGCCTTCTATAGCCTATCCCTATGCTAAATAGGTATTAATTATAGATATTAGTAGATTTTATAACTAACCTTCTAGCTAACTCTTTAGACGCCCCTTAATTTCTTATAGTTATTATAGACTGCCTCTCTAAATATATTTAGTTAAAGGCTATAATAAATATAAGTGCTAAAGCATGCGCTTAACGTTTCCTAAACTACTAATAGCGCTTTTATAGATTCCCTTTAAGTATTATTTTAAACTATAGCTTAGACTAAGTAAGCAGTTTCTAATTAATACTTTACTTACTTATAAGTACTAAATAGCTCCTTTTTATATTATATTACCCTTAAACTAATAGTAGCATTAAGTATATAAATTAAAAGGTTTAGGTAATACTATAGGTTATAGTCTTTTTTACTTAAATAAATTAGCCTATATATTTAGCAGCTTACTAGCTTACCCTTAATAACTATAACTTATTAGTTACTAGCCTAAATATATATATAGCCCTTTATAGGTTTAACGTTAACCTAATATAATATACGCTAGCTCCTATATAAAGCTAGATATCCCCTAAGGGGTAGGCAGTCTAGTTCCTTAAGTATATTAAGTAGGGAATAGCGCTAGCTTAAGCTACTATTAACTTTACTTAACAATATTAATAAAAGTCCTTTAACTAATTATATTACCTAGTAGAATAGTACTAGCCTAGTAATAAAGTTTAGCTTAGCCTTTAAAATATTTATATACTTTACTTAAGTAAGAAGTTAGATTAGGTTATAGCTAAATATACTATACTTAATATCCCTACCCCCTTAACTATTAAACTAAATATTCTAAAGGGCATCTACCTAGTCTTCTATATTAATTTAATAGAGTATATAGTAAATAATCCCCTCCCTTCTTAAATTCTACTTAATTCCTAACTAGGCCCTATTTAGCCCTAAGATAATAATATAAATACCCCCTATAAGTACTAGGTTAAGTCTATCTTAGCTATAAAAAATGCTAGAGAATATAATAGCTACTATAATATACTAGTTAAATAGGTTAGTTATATATAGTTAATATAAAAGCTGCTTAAGAACCTAAAGAATACTAAGGCATTAGTATAATTTAAATTATAATAAGGAAATATATATTTTAATAATAGTTCTAAAGAAGCATGCTATAATTCTTAATTAATACTATATAGTACACTATTTAATATAAACTTTAATATTACTAAGCCCTAAATAGGCTTTAATTTAATAATAATAATCCTATACTTTACTTCTACTTACCCTTAGGTAAAGTAAACTAGGTAGTAAAATTAACCTTTCTCTTTTTCTTTTTCTTTTTTTTATAGTACTTAAATAATATAGTTATAAAGAATAAGCTAAAAAAGGGTAAAGGGGGTAACTCTTAGCTAATAAGAGATAAGTTAAGCCCTAGTAGCTTAGGATTAGAGAAACCCTTAGGTAGCCTAAACCTATATAATATAAATATTAAGAGTGTATTAGTAGTAAGTAATAGCGCGTTATTAGTAAGAGGGAGCGCAATAGCGGCGGCGGGAGTTATAGCGGTAGTGGGCGGCGTAGTGGTAGCGGCGGGCGGTGTAGTAGTAGCAGGCAGTATAGTAGCGGTGGGCGGCGCAGTAGCAGCGGGAGGGAGCGGCACTTATTATTAAGGTTCTCTAGATAGGAGACTTAAAGGCAGCTATATAGTAAATAAAGTATCTATAGTAAGGCCTAGTAACGCAGGAGGAGGCAGCACTAGTATATATACCCACTCCTTAGGATATAGTAATAAATAAGATAGTAGGGTAAACTAGTATAACTAAAGATAGGTAAATAAATTATAATATATAGGTATTAATTGCTTAACCTAGCACTATACCTTAGATAACTAAGCATTAGTATAGTTAATACTAGTCTTTAATAAGTAAATAGTAGCTAAATTAATAGTAAAAGTAGGTAAGGAATATATTAATATTTTATTAGTAGTAAATTAAAATTATTCTAGTAGCTAGGAGGAAGGTATAGGTAAGAAACTAGTAGTAATAGTAGATATAGTATATTTCTTAATAGTATATAAGGTAGCAGTAAAATAGTTATATAGTACCTTAAAAGGCTTATTTAATATAACCTTCTTCCCCTTACTATTAGGGGCATTATAAGTAAAGAAATAAGGCACTTTTATAGCTTTACTATAATATATAGCCGCTATAATCTTATAAGTAAGGCAGTAAAGAGTAGAACTCTAAGTAAATATAATAGCATTATATATATAAGTTACCTTTCTCCTTTAACACTCCTTATAGGAGTGCTAGGGGCCTAGGGTATATAAGAATAGTCTATTATTTACTATATATATAAAATAGGATAAACACTAAATATCTAGCTAATTAAGATTAATAGAGGTAAATAACTTATTCTTAGAGTTACCTTTAACCTTATAATAGCCTAAGATATAATAGCTATTTAAAGATAAAAAAGGGGAAGGTAAAGTACTAATAGTAGTAAATATAATCTTACTATACTTAGTTTTAGTAAAAAAAGGCAGTAAGAATAGAAGAGCTTACTATTTAAATCTAATAAGTAATAATAAGGGATCCCTTATAGGTATTAATAAATAAGTATAAAAATAGTATAGGTATTAATAAAGAATAGGTAAGAAGTAATAGGTATTTATATAAAAGACTTAAGGTATATAAGATACTAATAAAGAGAATAATAGTAGAATTATATCTATAAGTATAGGGGGAGTGGATTAAAGATTTATAATTAGTGTCTTAGGTATAATTAGCTAGCTAATTTAGGATTTTAAAGATTTCTATTTTAGGTTTATTTTTATTAACCTTAAGCGCTAAAGTATAACTAGCTAAAATAAATAGCTCTACCTAAAGTATTATATTATAGATACTTAAGTGTTATTATTACATTCTATTTACTTATTAACTATTTAATAGCTAGAGGGCAGTAGAGTAGGGGGCTATATAATAAATTTAAGCTAAAGGCTTAAATCCTTAGTAAAGTAGAAGAGAAGCATATATAGTAACCTACTATACCTATAGGGCAAACCCTACAAACATACATTATATATAGAATAGGCACGTAGTAGAGGGAGATAGCAGTCTTCCCTTCCTCCTTATAAATAATAATAACTTCATCGACACTAGATTACAGTTACCATCTAGGCTAGTCTATAACATTTTTCTTTATTATATACTTATTTTATATATAATATATATTTATAAGGTTTACCCTATAGGTATAGTAGGTTGCCTTATATACTTCTCGCTTACTCCACTAAGGATCTAAGCCTATGGCTTAAATTTATTATAATTTATTCTTAAATAATTCTCTTTTACTTTTATATACTTAAAGTAAGTACTTACTATATTTATAGAAATAATAATAATAATAATAATAATAATAATAATAATAATAATAATAATAATAATAATAATAATAATAATAATAATAATAATAATAA
>SRPW01000394.1:0-22917 GCA_018360225.1 Claviceps pusilla | reverse complement strand
TATAAGTTTTTACAGTAAGCTTCTTATATGTCCTTTACTAACCTCTAGCTAGGTTGCTATAGCTTCTAAAATATAAACTCCTCTAATAAAGCACCGCTACTATATTGCTATAGAACTTAATCCTACCCCTAATATTATAACTATTATAATATAAGTATTCTATACTTTATTAATGGCTTAATTTATTACTAATAGCTACATTCTTACTACTAATAAGGAGGAACTTCCCTACGTACATTATAGGCACTAGGTCTGCGCCTAAAAGTTATAGCCTAAAGCTCCTATTAGTAATAAAGAGAAATATAATTCATAGCTATAGTATATTATAACTAGGGCTTCTATGCCTATAGTATACATACCCTTTAATAGTAAGTAGCTTACTATAAGGTTACTACTACTTTTACTAATGTTTTTTTTTTTTTTTCTAATTTATAGAGGTAAGTATAAAATACACTTCCTATAAGTATAATAATAAAAGTTATTCTTATATAAGAAAACTTTTTCCTTTTAACTTATATCCTTACTTAGATATTACTACTAACTTACTATGCTTCTTTAGTAAACTATATATTAAGTATATTTTTATTATAAAGTCTTCTACCTTATAAAGAGGAAAACTAATAACCTAGAGTACTATTAGATTCTAATATAGCTTTTTTAGTCCTAATATAAGCCTACTACTAACTTACTACTTAGAGTCTACTTACCACTATCTCTACGTTAGACCTTACGCTTAATAAGTAAAAAAATATAGATAAATTAGGGCATACTAAAAGGTTATAATTATTATATAAGCTTGCACTTAAGCAATAGCGCTGCTAGGATGCAGTAATTTAGTAGCTAGTGTTTATAAACTAGTTACTTATTACTATTAACTAGTCTAATTACCTATGCTTTATTTATAAGAATCTTTATTTAGTAAGTTTTCCTTTTTCCCTTTTTTTTTTATTAATACTACTAACTTACTATTAGGTTGCCAGTTATCCCTTATTTACACACTCTAGGCCTAGGTAGGCTAACGACCCTTCTACTGCTCTACTAAGCCTAGTTAGACTGTATATATTCCTAGAGGCATTATTTAATTTGATAGGGAATTTAGCTAGGGAGGAGGATAATAAGGAGGAATTATAGTAGCAATGTTACTATAAGGAAATAGCTTATTGTTTTTTATGTTTTTTTTTATTGTTTTTTTTTAATAGCTTTGCTTAATTAAATAAACTTACTTTTACTAAGATAAATATATATTGTTCTTATTAACCTATTTTACTTATAACTTAGGGGCTATCTAGCTATATAGTAACTACTTATATTCCTTAATTAGGTCTTTTAAAGTAAAGTCTCTTTATAGTACCTATAAGTTTTCTATCTTATTATAGCCCTTTTACTTTATTAAGATTTTTATTATTTACCCTTATATTTATAGGTTATTATTTATTTTACCTTATATACCTTAGTGTCTTTCTTAAAAGGTAGCTATATTAATGCTGCTTCTCTTTAGTTTAGGTTACCTTTAAATAGCTTAAGGCTTATAATATTAAATATATTATATATCTATAGTATTAGAGGTAATTTAAGTTAGTAAGTAAGGCTATAATAACTAACCTTCTTAGTAATTTAATTAGGTTCTAAATATCTTACTATAAGTTTCTAGCTTAGTTACTATAGGTTAATATTCTTTATAAAAAGAAGAATATAGTCTTTAATATTAAAGTTTATTAGCTTATACTTAGTATTATAGTATTTTATATACTAAGCTTAGGTATTACTAAGTAGCTACTTTATCTTTATATACTTAGTTTATAATTCCTTTACCCTAACTTTTATATATTAATTAATAATATTTAATAGCTTTATTACTTAGTCTAGTTCTCTAAGTCTATACCCTTATAGTAACTCTACTAGTATATAGCTATAAGCTATATAATTGCTAGTATTATATATAAACTATATAAAAGCTAAGTAGTTAAGCTAGTTAATCTATTCTATATATTTAAAAGCTTATAAATAGTGTTTTAAAATTTAGTTTATTCTCTTAATTTAACTATTTATTTAAGGGTAAAATATAGTGCTAAGTAGCTACTTAATTACTAAAAGGTAGTAAAAAGTTCTCTAGAATTTATTTATAAAAATAAAACCCTTATTACTTATAATACCTTTTAGTGCTTTATAGTTTTAAAAGATATTCTTAATAAAGATAGTTACTAAGTTACTATTAGTTACTTTTATAGTTATAGTAATATATAGTATATACTTAAAAAATCTATTTACTACTACTAAAATTATATTATATATCTTACTATTTACCTACTTAACTAGAGGTAAGCTTATAATAAAATCTATTAAGATTTCTTAAAATAGTTTCTTTAATACTAGTAATGCTATTAGCTTACTATAAGGTTAGTATAACCTTAGCTTATTAAGCTAATAATTTATATAATTACTAATATAGGTTTTAATATCTTACCTTAGCCCTAGCTAGAAATATTAGCTTATAACTTATTTAATTATCTTACTAACTTTATAATAGCTTACTATAAAGTTATTATAAGTTAGCTATAAAATCTTACTTTTTATACTAGCTAAAATATATACCTAGCCCTTATATAGTAGTAGCTTATTTCTATTAATTATTTAGGCAATACTCTTTAGGGGTACTAGTATTTTACTATTATTTAATAGCTTTAATTATTACTATACTAAAGTATCCCTTAACTATATAGACTTTAAAGTTTTATATATTAAAGTAACTAATATCTTATAGTTAGCTTAATTAAAAATTAACTTAATAGAGGTTCTCTTAATAGCTAATAACTTTACTATAAGTTTTTAGTAAGTTCTCTCCTTAAGTAAAAGTTAACTATATAATAAGTAGGGCTAACCTAAGTGCCTTATAAAGTTAAGGGGATATTTAGTTTTATTCTTTAAGACTTTAATATTTTAGCTACTTACCCCCTTACTTATAATATATATACTATATAAAGACTAGTCCTTTAGTAATATTTAAGCATTTAGATTTAAACTATTAGGCTTTAGCTATAAACTTATTTTATTATAAGGTTAGAGCGTGCTAGCTTTAACTTATATTATTTTATATAATTTCTTTTATACTACTTACCCCTTAATCTTTAAAGAAAAGATCTAGGCTAGATATATTATATTTTACTTTATTATTACTAGTATATAGCTTAGTTATAGCTTTTCTCTAGTAGGTAGTAAGGTTAGTTAGCGTAATAATTTAGTAACTTTATTCTAAATATTTAGGGTATTAGTTACTAGCTATATATTAGGGCTACGCTGCTAACTAGCTATAAATTTAGTAAGAAATAGCAGTAAGTATAATATATATACTTTAGCTACTACTTTTTTTAAAAAGTAGTCTAGTCTTTAGAATAAGCTATTTATAGAATTTAGCTTACTTAGCTAATATTTTATAATAAAGTTAAATAAGTATAGCTTATTAAGGGTATTTACTTAGTAGCTAAATAGCTTTAGCTTTATAGTAAGATACTTATAGTTTAAGTAGTTTATAATTACTTAAATAGGTTACTTAAAATAAGCTAAGTAATACCTTTATATTTAAAAAGCCTTCTAAATAGTAAGAAGCTTACTATTTAGCATTATATATCTTAGTTCTAGCTTTAATAGCTTTTACAATATATAAGCTATAGAGTGCTAGCTACCTAGCTATAGCTAAGCTATAATAGCTTTAATTATAAAGGCTAATATATTTATTTCTATCCTTAATAATGCCTTTAAATTAAAATAAATAAGAATAAGGGCTTTTAAAAACTTTTACTTAAGTTAATTAAATATAGCTAGCTTACTATTACTTAGCTATAAACTCTCTTTATTATCTCTTTTTAATAAGTTAGTAAGTAGAATAGTGATTTTATTATATCCCTAAATAAAGTATTTATAAAATTTTATAAATCTAAGGAAATATTAAATATCTAATATATTATAAGGTAGCTACTACTTTACTATAGCTTAAATATACTTAGGCTCTATCTAAATGCTATTAAGTATTATTATAAAGCTAAGAAAGCTAATATATATTATAGAGAATTTATATTTATTAAGGTTAGTATAAAGCTTAGCCTTTTAGAGTTTCTATAGAACTTATTTAATATACCCCTTATATACTACTAAGTTATTGCTATAAATTAAAATATTATTAAGATAAATAATATAAATAGTATTAATAAGCTCTTTTAGTATATTATTAATATATTCTTAGAAGGTAGCTAGTGTGTTTATAAGGCTAAAAGGCATTATAAGATATTTAAAATACCTATATTAATAATAGAATATAGTCTTATACTTATTACCCTTATAGATATATAGCTAATAATATATATCTTTTAAGTTAACTTTTATAACTACCTTTACTCCCTTTAATTAGTTAAGGATTTTTAAAATTAAAGGTAATAGGGCTTTATTCTTCCTTATAACCTTATTAAAGCTATAATAGTTAATATATAGCTTAAGCTAACCTTCTTTCTTTAGTATAAATAGTATTAAGGTACTTAAGGGACTTATTAACTATTAAATCTATTCTTTTTACTATATATTAGTAAGGTATTTATAAAGAACCTATAGCTTTTTCTTAGTAAGGTTATAAATTAGCCCCTAAGGGGGTGTCTTACTATTAATTAACTTAATTATATATATATAACCTCCTAAAGCTAAAAGCTAGCCTATAAGTTCTTTAGAGAATATAGTTATAAACTTAGTATATGCCTTTAGTAGCTTTTTTATAGCTAAGTTACTGCTTACTTACTTATTATCTTTACTTTATATATTAAGCTAAGGTTTTTCTATATTACTACCTACTATTTATAGGCTTATTTTATCTTTATTATTCTTTAATATCTCCCTAACCTATATTAAGGCTAGCACTAGTAATATAATTATATTTTTTCTTTTATAGTAAATTTACTTTAAATGCTCTATAAATATAAGGTATTCTTATATTATTAAATATCTTTAAGTCTTATTATTCTAAAATAAGATTTATAGCTTATAGATCTTTACTTAGTTAGTACCTAAGAGTAAGTCCTTTTATATATTAGTAATATAGTAGTAAACCTAATATATTTTACTATAACCTATACTATTAGTAATACTAACTAACTTATTTAATATACCTTTATACTTAAGTAGATTGCCTAAGGCACTAGCTAGTAGTATAATATTTACTTTTATATTTACTAAGTCTTCCTTATTTAATATTTTTAAGTAAATAACTAATCTTTTTACTTCTAAATTAAATAATACTTTTATAGCTACTTAATAATAATTTTACTATATAAATACCTTTATTCTTATTTTATTATTTATTTCTTTATCTTTATTTTTATTAATAACTAAGGTGTTTATATTATAAAGGGTATTAGTTATAAAGGGAGTATAGCTTTATAGCCTATTAATATTAATTAAGATTAAGTTTATGTTTAAAGTTTTAAGTAATAGGATTTTATAATATAGGTAGTACTAGCTTATAGTATATTAATTACCTCTATAAATAATATAGTTTAGTTTTAAGTACCTTAAAGAGATATATCTATCTTTTTAGCATTTATAGCACTAAATATTATTAGAGTTTTTATTATTAAAAGGTTTATAGTTATATTACTTTTAGCTTACTACTAAAGAGTATAATCTTTATTATTTATATTCTACTAAGGTTAATTATTTTTAATTACCTAAGGATTCTTTTTTAGTAACTTCTACTCTTTTACCTTAGCTTTAAAGGTAATTTTAGCTTTAAAGAAACTCTTAGCTTAGTATTTACTTTTTAATAGTAAGGTTAAGGCTATTTAGAAATATATAAATTTAGAGTTATTTTAAAATAGCTTTAAAAAGCTTAGCTTTAACTTTACTTTATTTTTAAAAAAAAGGTATAAAATAATATTTAATTATTTTATTAAAGGTTTATTAGTACTTTAGTAGCTTTTAAGTAGTATATATTCTTATTAATAGTTTTTATTTTAAGCTACTTTATAAATTCTATTTAAGTATACTCTTTAAAGTTTATAAATTTATTAGTAATAATATATTATATTTACTAGCGCTTTATATTATTAGTAAGGTAGCTACTAATATATACTACCTTAGTAGTATTTCTAAGGAATATATAAGGGTTTATAGTAAACGCTATATATAAGTTTAATAAGAAATTCTAAAGGCTTTTATAGGTATTACCTTTATATATAGAAGCCTTAAGTTAGGCTTTTATAAGTTTTATATATATAAGGGGCGCTATAACTATAGAGTAAGTCTATAGCTTAGGGGTTAGAGTATAACTAATATTAGGAATACTAATAATACTAAGCTTATTACTTTTATAGTTTTTATTAAGGTTAATCTCTTTAAGGGACTTTTATAGTGCCTTAAGGTCTCTTTTTTTATTAGTTACTTAAATAGCTTATAGTAACTAAGCTATTTTTTTAATTATTCTATTAAGGTTTATTTCTTAATTAGTATTATTATTATTTATATAAATAAGGTTAGGATTCCTAATTATAAGGTACCCCTTCTCTTTAACTATACCTAATATATAGCTAGTATTTTATAAAACTATAGTAAGGTTATAGCTTATTAAATAAGTAACTCTTTTACTAAATATTCTAATTTAATTAATAGTTTATTATCTTTAAAAAAGAGAGAGATTTAGTTATTAAGGCTAGTTATAGAATATTACTTAGTAGAGTAAAGACTAAGATATAAAAGATATATTATAATATAGTTACTAAGTAGGGGGTAGTACTTAAAGGTATAAATCTCTACCCTATTATATAAATATATATATTCTCTCTTTTATATGCCCCCTTAGTACGCTACTAAGTTATAGTAAGGGCACTATATACCTTATTTCCTTATACCCTTATTAGCATAATAAGCTAGTCCGCGCCCTTTGACTCTATAGTCACCAACAGTGGGAAGTGGCCATGACAAGGACATACTAAACAATAGTATTAATTTTTATTAATTCTATAACTACATTAAATAAGGAAATAAAGAATGTTAATCTCTCTATAACTTTTAAAGAAATTTTTGCTAAAACTTTAAAGGATTAAAAAATTAAGTGTTAAATTTTACGCAATTAAAATAATAATAGATAGATATTTTATTATAATTATTTTTTTTTCTCTTTTCTTTTTTTTTATATAAGAAATAGGAACAAATTCTATAGAAATAATATAAGATAAATGCTTAGTAAATGTAAATAGTAGTTATTTTTTATAAGGATTTTCTAAGGTTATTTTAGAGGATATTTATGCAGTCTACTGCATTTCTAGGGTCCCTTATAAATCCTATTTGTTTTAGATTTAAATAAAGATATTGAAAGTAACAGGGTTATTTACAGGGGATTCCTCACTATTAGTGCTATAATTATAGCGCTAATAGAAGCACTTTATAGGGGGCTTTGTAAGCCAGTGCAAGCCGGCAAGCGTGGGCACGCGCGGGTGGCACAACCACGGAATTCCGACTGAAGGTCACGTGTGTATAGGCTTGTAGCTGTGAGGTCCCTATAAATCCTTACTTTTTAACCTTTTCTGCCTATTCTAATAGCTATATAGTTAAACTAATAGCTATAAGGTAAGCCTAGTCTTTAGGTTAGATTTATAAGGTAACTAGTAAAAATATAGAGAAATAGATTAAAGGATATAACTAAGCTAGCTAATAGCTACTTAGTTAGGAAAGCTAGCTACCCTATTATATATATTTTTTGCTATTTTTCTTAATAAGGAGAAATTTATAAAAAGTCTTAAAACTAAATTCTTTATTGCTAAATTCTAGGCTTTCTTTCTATATAAATATTTAAAAATTAGTTTTTTAGTGTTATATATTAATTTTTACTATGTTAACTAATTATAAGCACGTTAGTAGCTAATTTATATAGCTATAAGTCTATTTTTTTATTTTCCTATATAAATGAATTTTATAAAAAAGAAAAAGTAGCTTATAAAGCCTAGCTAGTAACTAGAATCCACTAATAAGGTTAGTAGGTATATAAGGAAAGGAAGTGAAAAACCCCCTTATAGCCGCTGATTATACGGACCGTTAGAATCACTCTTACTAGCTATATACACCTATAAAGTCAGATATTAGATATAATTATTTAGATATTATTATTACAAATTCTTTAGCAAATTAAATAGTGCTAAAAGTAACGTAAAAGCTTCTATATTTCGTGAGATATAGTGGACTGTAGCTTGCTGCAGTGCTCTGCTCTGCAGAGCAGTGGATCTGTACGTGCACGCTCACTAAGCCCACTACCTTAGTAATCTGTGCTCTATAGCACCCACCTCCATTATTTCTAATAAAAGATATGTAGTATTTATTTACTAACCGGTTTACATTCTATAGTGCATTAGCATTTAGCCACTAATTATATTTAGATAGCTATTCTTTCTATTTAACTAGGTAATATAATTCCCCTTAGAGAAAACAGTGTAATTTAATCTAATTAACTTTCTATTCCTTATAGTTATTATTTAAGTTAGAGATAGGTAGGATTTATTCTTCTTCTTTATTCCTAAAGGTCTATTTTTTAAGTAAACTAATATAGAATACGTTATATATTTAGAAAAATTAGTTTAGCAGTGCTAATTAGTATGCTTATTTTCTAATTTTATCTAGAATCTAAAATAGCCTAATAAATTTAGGAAGTAGTTTCCATTTTCCCTGCTTAAATTATAGGTTCTTTATGCTTAATAGTATAAAATCCCCCCTTTTAAAGGTTATTTCTTAGTGTTTTTAATTATAATACTTAGTTTATAATTTATTTATCTATATCTAGTGTATTTCTAATCTACTTTTTAATATATTTAGTTTTTATACTCACTTTCTAGCTTTAGGTACTCCCCCTTATGATAAATTATCCTTAATTATATAAAACTTAGAATTATAACTAAATAAGGCTATATTTAGCAAGGCGTTAGTGGTTACATTTTTAGAATTATTATATGCAAATTAGGTATGTTTAAGTAGTAATAGCGAAATGTATTCTAATTTAGCAATAAATATATATAGGTAATATTCTAAAGTTTAGTTTATTCTTTCTATTTATCTGTTTATTTAAGGGTAAAAAGCTATTAATAATTAGTATATTACCTTAGAAGTAAAGCATAATTCTAACTAGAATTAATTAGTAAAAACACTGCCCAAGTTAGATACAATACTATTTAGTGCGCTAAAGACTAGCTTAATCTTATTATAGAGTAATTTAGTAAGTTTAGTAGTAGTAATTAAATATAATACTAAAAGGAATATAATATATTTAGTATATCTATTTATAATAATAAGAATAAAATTAATCAGTTATTTCTTCTAGATTATTTTTAGTAAACCTATAACAAAATCTATAGAGATTTCTATCTAGAGTCTATTAGGAATTAGTAAATTTTCTAATTATTTATATAGCTTATACCGTTTTACTATAACTCTTTAGCAAATAGTATAGGATTTAATATAATCTCTAATATCTAGGTATAAATTTATCTAAAAGAATTTCTATTTAAGAACTTTTACTATTCTTTTTACATTAAAATATCCTACTAATAGATTATTATAGTATATTTAGAAAAGAACTAATTTAAGTGCTTCTAAATTTAGAATAAACACTTAATTTTAATATTGTAAGATTTTATTTTTATCTATAGACTATTATAAATCCTAGTAGCTATAAACTTACTTTAGTTAGTCTTAGGTTTATATATCTAAATTTTAAGCTTTTTTAATTAAACTTAGTAATAATTCTAAGTTACTTAAATTATAGGGAGATTCTATCCCTTTAAACAATTTAACCTTAATTAGGTTAAGATAAGGTAGCAATTCTATATCCTCTACTAGGCTCTTACTATAAAAAGCACTAATTTTTATATAGATTTTTATTTTTATAGATTTTAATATAATAATAACATTAAGTTATGCTACCTTAGCATGTAATTCTAATATTAATTCATTAGTATTTTCTATTTCTTACATTATATAATCTAGCTATTACAAAGGAGCATTAGTAGAATTAGTTATTCCCGTTTAGTATTAAATAATAAAATTAAAAAAAGTAAGGAAAATACACTAGTAAGATTACTAAATATTTTATTTAAGGGTTTTTATAAAGAATTAAAGGTTAAAATAGTTAGTTAATACTTTGATTTTTATAGGTGCTCGCTCTATATAATATCTCTAATAATAAAATAATTTAATAATAGCTAATATTTCTTAGTCTAGTGTACTATATTAAGTTTTAGCTAGTTATAGTTTTTAAGACTAGAATACTACTAGGTAGTAATTACTTACTAAATCTAGTTATAATAAAATACTAGTAATAGTAAATTTTAATATATTTATTTTAATTTAAATAGAGAGTTTAGAATTAATATAAAACAGTAAAGGAGCTTAAGTAAAGGCATTTTTAAGGGTTAAATATATATACTATTCCTCTTCCTTTAATTACACTAATCCTAGTTTTTTTCTATTTTAGCTTCCTTCTAGGAGGGTAGTTAATAAAGATATAATAGTAGAATATTTACAAATAAATTACTAATAAAAATTATAAAATCCTAAAAAGACTTAAATATCCTAATAGGTCTTAGGTTTAGGCTAATAAGTAATAGTTTTAACTTATTTTAGGTCTATTTAAACTCCTTTAGTAGTAAGAATAAAACCTAAGAATTTAACTAATTACTAATAAAATTCATATTTATTTAAATATATAAATAAATCTATGGTTTTAAGTTAGTTTAGTACTTACTTTAAATGCCTAGTATATTCTTTATAAGTTTTTAAGAAAACTAAAGTATTATCTAAATAGACAATATATATAGTATTATTAAAACCTTAAAGGGCTTAATTAATATAGTATTAGAAAGTAGCAGATATATTAGTTATTTTAAAGGGCATAACTAAATATTTATTATTATTATTACACTAGTCAGGCTTATAAGCCTAATACTAGTACCTCCGCTACTTAAACTATATAGGAAAAACCCTAGCATAGGGAGGAAAACCTATATATAACCTTTTTCTATGTTCTATAGTAAAGCTATAGTAGCTCTACGCCGGTTCTAATTATAAGAAGTAGTGCGCCGCTGGCTAAACTCAACTAGCATTATAGGAGAGTGTGTAGTATAAAACGGGAATTAGACTAGGTTAGTAGAGGCGTAGTAATAATATAAATTGCCCTTAGGGGTAGTCTATAAGTTATAGTGAGTTGCCTTAAGTGCTTAGCCTATTTTCTATACTAGTCCCTAGCTAATTCCCTTAGGTTACTACCTCCTTACCTAAAACCTTCCTCTAGCTTCTATACCTCTATAGCATTAGCTATACTAGCTAATAGCTAGCTATTATTAAACTAACTATTAGCTATCTATTAATTATATAATAAAAAGAGAAAGAAACACTATATTTTCTCTTTTCTCTTTATTTTTAAGCTCTTTTCTTCTTTCTTCCTTCTTTATTTATTGCTTTTATTATAAGTATACCCCTATTTCTATTTTTATAGTAATGCTGCCCTATTACTACCCTAAACTAACTATAGTATTATTAAAGATACCGCTTACTCTTATAATAAAGTTAATTATTATACTTAGAGTAAGTACTAGTCCCTTTCTAATATACTACTACTATTAACCCTTATATAGCTAGGCTAATTATAGGCCTAGCCTTATAAAGCTTACTTAATATAAGTTAAAAATATTAATAAATAGTGCTATAGCACTAAAGGTTAGTGCCCCTTTCTAACCTATACTGCTCCTATTACTAAGTTAAGTAAATACTAGCAGTGTATACTTTAAGTGTATAAAAGTAAAAAAAACTTATTTAAGTATAAGTATTATATCCTTTATTTATATTAGTAGCTAGGCAGTAGCTAATTAGTTTTATAGCTAAATCTAAACATTATATTATACTAGAAAGCTATTAAGTAAGTTATAAATATATAGAACCTCTATACCTTTAGGGAGTCTATTAATATAAGTATAAGGTAGCTAAGATATAGTATTACTATAATACTAATATAATACTAATATATAACTAGGCTATAGAGTATAACGCTACTTAGAAAGAGGCAGTTTAACTTATAAAATAAATAGGCTTATCTACTAATATAGTAATATAGGTTAGTAGCAGTATTATAGTAGCTTTAGCCTTAACCTTAGTTAAGGGTAAGCTACTACTATAAACCTACTATATTACTAATACACTAAAGAAATTAAATAATATTCTATAGGATAGGCTTACTATAGTTACTATATAGGGCTATATTAAAAAGGTAGTAGAGAAAAAGAAGGGAATAAAGAAGGAGGGGGAGGGGGTAGAGGAGAAGGGGGGGGAGCTAAGGGCTAAGAGGGCATAGGCCTAGGGCTAGCGTAGGCGCGCTACACCTATTTTCTATTTTCTTAGCTACTGCGTTTTTTATTTTTTTTTCTTTAAAAATAAGTTATACATCCTAATAATCTATACTAGCTATAATATCTGCGCAGCTTCCCGCCGCCTCTATGCCTATGCTGCGCTAGGTGCTATATAGTATTATATCTTTAATATCCTTAGCCTATTAATTTTATAAGCTTTTTATAAGCTAAAACTAAGGGATATGCCCTATTAATATAAGCTACTTAGTAAAAGCAGTTACTAGCTTATTATTTTCTAAAGCCTCTCTAACTTTATACTAGTTTTATACTAAGTGTATACTTATATTAATAGGGCAGAGATAGTTAAAATTTTTATAGAATAGTAAAACATAGTAGTAGTCTTTATTATTAGCTTAGTAGCTATATATTAGTAAGTCTACCTTAGGAATGCATTAGCTAAAGAGAAAAGTATTAAGTTTAATTTATTCTATATATATTTATATAAGCACTGTAGATTTATACTTAGTTAGGCTTAAGTAAAGGTAAATAACTTTAGCAGTAAAAGTAAAGCTAGGGTTAAGCTCTACTGCTATATAGTTAATATTAGTCTAGCGTGCCTATATAGCAGCCTACTTATAGTACTAGTAGTCCTTTTATTTTAAAGTAAGCGCTTTAGTTAGTAAGGGCTTTAGTAGGTAGTTATAGGGTTAGTTTAGGAATAGTATATAGTTTAGGTAGTTATTTAGGTGTAGTAGGCAGCTATGCCCTTAGTGTATTAGTCTGCGTCTAAGTTAAGCTGCTATTATAGCGTAGGCGCTATAAATATACTTAGCTATTCTATTAGCTTTTATTTATTAGTAAAAGTAAAGTAAATAGTAATTAAGGTAGAGGTTAATTAGGGCTATAGCTGCCTTAGTTTTAACTAGGGTATGCAGTGTTGCCTTAAATGCACTAGTTACTATTCTTAGGCATTTAGTCTATTTAGAAATAAATGCCTTAGCTATACCCCTTACTTTACTGCTAACTTTAGTAGGGGTGTGGTATAATCCTACGCTATATATAATTATACTCTAAATAACCTATATATATAAGAGTTATATATTATATAATAAGTATCCCTAGGTTAAAGCTACTAGCAATGTAAGTGTAAGCTACTGCTACACTAGTTTTAACTTAACTTAACTCTAATATGCTTTTTAGTAAAGCTTATAATAAACCTATACCCTAAGAAAGTAGGTAGACTAAACTAGTTATACTATATTAGTGCTAAGTTAGACTAGTAATATAATTATAGCACACTGCCTAGTAAAGTATATAAGTTTACTCTTTCTTAAATTAAACTTAAGACCTAATTCTTAGAACTAGTCTTAGTAAATTGCCTAGGCAGCCTTAAGGCAATCCTATATTTCCTTTACTATACGCCTATATATAAGTATATTTATATTATTAAAGAAGCCTATAATAAGTATAGAATATACTACTTAGAGCTTAGTATATAAAGGGGTAATATAAAGTAGGAAGAGAATAGGAGAGATTAAAGACCCTTATAGTATACTTATAGTTATAGGTAGGGGGCTTATAAATTTACTATTAAAATAAAGGTTAGTAATATATTTAGTAGTAAAGAAGTAAGTCTACACTACTATTTATATAGGGATCCTAATAGCTATAAAGGTATAAGTTAGTCTTTTATAGTAAATAGTATTAAAAGCTACTAATATATCTAGTTAGAGTAGTAATATAATACTGCTATAGTGCTATGCTATACGCACTAATTCCATTAAAACACTTAGTATAACCTTTATTAACCTATCCGCTTTATTACCTATTTATAGGTTAGGTAGTGCGCTGCTTAATTTAGCTATAAGGGTAAGCTAACTTACTACTACTGCCTCTAACACTTTACTAATAATACTAAGAAGTAATATAGGGTACTAAGCCCTTACTCTTTACTACTCTATTAAGGTTTTACCTAGCTTATAAAGAATAATAACTTTTACTTACTAGAATAAAGCTAGGTAGTAGCTAATATAGTAGTATGCATTAAATAGGTAGGCAAGGGTTTTAGCTAGTGGCTTACTATACACTTTAAGGTATTTAGCTAAAAGTTTATCTAATCCTAGTACCTTTTAGCTAGCTAGGCTTTTAATAATACTATAGATTTTATTAGTATTAAAGTAGTTTTCTAATAGGAATATTATAATATTAAGGTAGTTATTAAAATCCTTTAGTATATTATTAAGTTAGGCTTAGGAAGAAGGGAAGAAATAGTTAGCTAGTATAGCTGCTTTCTCTTAGTATAACTTAGTAGTTATAGCGTCTATGCCCTTACTTTAAATAAGAGTAGGGATTTACTACTATTCTAGTAGTAGTCTACTATAAAGCTATGCCTAGTGTTTAAGTTTCTATAAGTCTTCTCTATAGGTAGTAGCTACTTTAATAGTAAAGTGCTAGGCACTATACCTTTTATTACTAATAGTTTAGTACTATATTTAGGCTATATTAGTAGTAAGTTACTAGTTCTCCTTAGTATAGGATATCTACTACTATTATAATACTCTCTTAGTATTCTAGATAGCTTCCTTAGTATAGTAGTTCTACTATAGGTTTAGCTTAAAACTACCTTAGGGTTTCCTTAAAACTACTAGGTTTATAATAAATTAAAGCTTAGCTATTATCTATTCTATATAGCTATTAATTTCTATAGGTATTTAGAGTAGGGGTTTAGTAAGGTTATAGTAGAACTATATTGCTACCTTAGCTACTATAAGGTTATCTTCTATATATAACTATTTAAAATAAAGCAGGCAGTTACTATATAGCCTTAGGCTAGTATTAATGTAAATAAGCTATAGGATATAGTTAGATCTAGTAAGGTCTAGTCCCCCTATAAATTTAGCTTCTATATTATAAGTAACCTAAGCGTAGTTAATAGTACTATCCCTTTTACTTTATATTCTTTAAGTTACTTTACCCTATAGCGTTATAAGTCTAAGCTACTACTATATTACTAGTATAAAGAGTATATTACTCCCTATTAAGGTTTAGCTATAATAGTCCTAAAGTAAGTAGTATTAGTTAAAGTCTCCTATAAAAACGCTATAGTCTAGAGGTAGAGTTACTATAAAGTTAAGAAAGGGTAATATTTAATTAGGTTTATAGGTTAGGGAATATATTAAGTAAATATAGTATCCTGCTAATATTATTAAGCACTAGTCCTTACCTATATATATTAACTATACCTTAGGCCTATACTAGTAATTTATATAAATTATAGTATAGTTACCCTAAGTAGTAAGTTAAAAGTAGCTAAGGCTAGGGTTAGGTAATTTACTATTTATAGTTCCTAGCTCCTATATTACTATTACATTAGCTCTAGGTTAGGACTCTAGCATTAAATATATAAGGTAGGTTTTCTTCTATATATTCTAGTATATAACCTCTATTATATACTCTATATAGTGTATTAGGTTAGGCTTAGCTTATTTAATGCTGCAGTAGCTATAAGTTATTAACTTAGGAAGGCCTCTATAGTAGCTTATAAGCGCTATATTAATTCTAGTCTAGTGTTAGGGAGGTAGGTATATAGTTTACTAACTTACTTTTATAGTAAAGCCTCTTATAATAGTGGGTTACTTATATCTCTCCTTTAGCTATAGCTAAATACCTTTATTTAACTATCTTTCTTTAGTAAAGGAGGTTTAGTAAAGGCTAGGGGCTATACTAGGTATATAGTATATATATAGTTCTATTATTTATTTATAATATTATATATATAAGACTATATAGGGTAAGGTCCTAAGCAGTTAACACAGCGTTCCTATACAGCTCCTAATAGCACTAAGCATAATTATTTACCCTCCTTATACTAACTAAATACGCAGTAGCTGTACCTTAGGGGTAATGTATAGTATATAGCTATATAGCTAAATTTAAAGCACCTAAAGCATTATTAGGGATAGATAGCGTTATTATAGGGCTTAGCTTTAAATATCTTAGCTTTATAAATAATTCTAGTGTAGCATAGCCTATTTACTACATTAACTCTATTAATAGTAATAATTAAGGGGGATTAGGTTACAGTGCTATATAGCTTCTACACTATAACCCTTACTAAACCCTACCTATTAGCTATAATTATGTTTTAAAGAATATTATTCCTTTCTTAGTTCTATAAGTAGTATATAGAAAAGCCCTTAATAATAATACTAAATATATATTAGTTTAGCATTACTTCTAAACTAAAAGCAGTGCTAACCTAGGCTATATTATTAGTATAAGGCTTTATAGTATTCTAGAATGTAATTATAGTGTTACTGCTATAGAGGCAATGTATTACTATAGTAGTATTAGTACTAGTAGCTTAGTTAATAGTAGTAATAGTTTCTTTAAGTAAGTAGTTTTATATAGCTTTAGCTATTATACTGCCTTTAATAATGGTTTTATAGTGAATATAAGGTAGTACTGCTATTATTATAGCCTAAATCTATTAAATAAGCGGTTAGGTAATGCCTTTAGTAGCAATACTAGCTTAGCTTAGGGCTATTATATTCCTAGTGTTAATAGCTTTCTTTACTGCTTATTTAATAACTTTTTTTAAGTTTTTAACTATAATAAGCTTATTAAGTAATAATAAGGTTAATTCTATTAATATTTTAGTGTAGGTCTAGGGTGTAAGGAGGCCGCGTTAGGCACGCATTAAGGCTATATTATTAACGCAAAGGATAATATTCTATACACTCTTTAGCACTATAGCTAGTATAAGTTTAACTATCTTATTATATTTAATAGTTAGGTAGTTTAGTATTTACTTATATATAGGTAGCGGTATAGGAGCAACTTAAGGCACTATTAATATAAAGCTACCCTATCCTATAAGTAGGTAGTAGTAGCTCTATATAAGGCTATAATTCCTACTATTAATATCCATTAGCATTGCCTTATCTACTACGCCCATGCTCTAGCACTAATACACCATTAGAGATAGGGTAAAATAGATATAGCAATTCTTTTTCTACACTTTTTAAAAGGTTTAGAGTCGGTTCCGCGTCGCTACTGCGGTGCGGGCGAATTCGCGAAAAGTTTTTTGTTTATCTTATACCTTATTCACTAAATATTTATAATGCCTATAATAGGTATAAAAAGCAGTCTTCTATTTATCTCCTTAAGTAATTTAGATATAATAATATACTTCTTTAATATTAAGCTTTAAAAACCATTTAGCGCCTAAAATACAGTCTAAAATTTCTAAAATAAGTAGTAATAAATAGCAATTCTTAATAGTAATATTAATTAGTCTATAATAATCCATATATAATTATAATAAACTATCCTTTTTTAGTATAAATAAAATTAGTGCGCTAGCAGGACTTTTAAAGGCTTAAATATAACTAAGTTCTAAATTTTTATCTAAATAAACCTATAATGCTTTAAGTTTAGCTAGGGATAATAGGTAAATAGGTCTATATAGTAGAGATTTTCCTAGTTTAAGATTAATAGTATAATTTATATCCTAATAAATAAGCAAATTATTTACTAATTTTATTTAAAATACCTATTTATAATCTTTAAGTTCCTTAGGGATCACAAATAAGGTTTAAATATTATTATTTTTTAGTTTAAATAGTAAAGGTTTTTAATTTATAACTAAGGTATATATATAAGGTAACTAAACTACTTTCCTATAAAAATATTTAGCATTTAATAACTTTAATTTATTAGGGTTTAAATTAGACTATTATATATATATAGTTAGTTAAAGGAATATATTTAAATCTTCTAATATAGGCATTCCTAATAAAACTATATCTTCTTATAATTTAATTCCTATATAATACTAAGTAATAGTTTATTATATTTTATATAAATTAACTAAGTATAAAGGCAAAGCCTATATATTAGAACTAAAAATAGATTAGCTATTAGTAGCTATAATTAAAATAGGAGTACCTTAGATTCTTTTTAATCCCTATTTCTTTACTAATGTAAGGCTAATAATATTAGCCTTAGTATAGGTGTCTAGGTTTATATATATTACTTTTAATTCTCTACCCTATAGAGTAGTATTTATCTTAAAATATAATAATACCCTTAGAGAGTAGTTAGTTAAGCATTAGGCATTATACTTAACCTCTCCCCTTTTCCCTTATTATTTTTCTTTTTTAAATTTTCTTTCTTTATTTTAGTGCTAGTAACTTTAGTAAAATTAGGTCTTTTTAAATATTAGGGTTTAATATATCCCTCTTTACTATACCTATAATAGGTAATTTTTTAATTATTATTTTAGTAGGATTTCTAATTATTTCTAATAAATTTATTTTAAAAAATAGTAGCCTTTTTTAGATTTTATTTTTTCCTAAGATAACCAGTTTAAGGTTTCTTTAGATTTAAATCGCCTAAAAGTATAGATTTAGCTTCTCTTTTTTTTTAATTTTATAAATTTAAGGGCTTTCTAATATTAAGTAGCTAATCCTATAACTTCTTCTTAGGTCTCTAGGATTTCTAAAGTAAGTATTCTAATATAATAATAAAGGGATTCTTTTAGTTTTATAAAGAATTATAAGGCCCTTTATTACTTATTTTCTCTAAGGAAATGCTTCTTAAGTATATTAGAATAAATATAAAAATCTCTTAAAGATTATCCCTCTCTTTATTTAGTAAATTCTAGTTATTATATTAATTTAACCTCTCTATTCCTAAAATCCTTAATTAAGGTTAGGGTCTATTCTAGGAATCCTTCTTAATTATTCTCTTATAATTCCTTTTTCTCTAAATCTTTTTCTATAAATTAGTCCTAATATAAGCAGTAATTAAGTTCTATATAGTTATAAGTAAGAATAATCTTCTAATAATCTTATTAATACTGTTTTAATGCGCTATTAATAGCTTAATATAAGTTATTAATTTAATCTTCCTACTTCTATAGGGTAGTATTTAGTTTTAATTTAATAATATTACTAACTTACACCTCTTTATTACTACTAAAGTGTAAATTATCTAATAAATAATAAGGATAGTAGGAATAATATTTAGTTTCTAATTAATTTAATAAAGTATCCTTTAATTTCTATTTATATATATATAAATATTAAATCTCCTCTAACTATTAAATTTATTATTAAATTGCTTATTCTTTAAATATAGTCTCTATTTTAGTGTATTTCTTAGTTAGACCTTATTTTTATAATAAGGATTCTCCCTAACTATAGGTTTACATTTAAGATATTCTAACTATATTAGCTTTTAGGTAATTACTTAATAAAAATCTTAAAATATTATACTAGTTATATAGAAATTAGGGGTAATTAGGTAGAGTAAATATAATTTAAATTCCCTTTTTTATTAAAGATAGGACTAGTAGTATTACTAAACTAAGACTTATCCCCTTTTCTTTTTACTTAGAATAATTCCCTATTAAATCCTAAAGGAATATTCCCTATTCCCTAGTACCTTCCTTTCTATAACACGCTACTAATATATAGATATCTAATTTATTCTAATAACCACTCTTCTCTAATTAGATAATAAATCGGAATAAGGGTGTATGTAATATTTGGATCGGAATTTCCATATATATTGAATCGGGCATAACAAAAGCCTTAAGTTAATAAAAAGAAAATGAATAAAATAGTATCTAATAAACCTTAAAATATATTATAAAGTTTAGTAATTAAAAGAGTGAAAATAACAAAGTATTAAATATAATAAGAACTTATAAAAATAAAGTAAAAAAGTAATCAAAGATTTTTGAGAATAAATAAATATAAAAAAGTAGCTTTATGAATATAATAAATGAAATAAAAAAGCTAAACAAATATTAAGTAAAAGAAATAAGAAATAAATACCTTTTTATACTTAAAATACTAAAGTGAGTAATTTAAAAAATTACTTTATTCTTTATTTTAATATAATTATATGTATATATACCTTTTTTTAGCCAATATAGAATAATAAGCTAAGTAATTTAAGATATTACTTAATAATATTATTATTAATTAGTTATATATATATATACTCAATATATAATAAAAAAGTAAATAATTTATATTTATTAAATAGCTGTATAAAATAATTTGAATAAGTGTTTCCTTATTTTTATTAATATAAGTTAACTTTACTAAAATATAATATTATTATATTTATAAATGAAAGCTATATAATAAATTTAAGCTTAATACTTAAATATTTATTCAAAGTATAGTAAAAATAAGAAAAGGGAGTTTAATATATTATTAAGGCTAGCTTTACTTATAACACTATATTTACTAAAAGGTAGAAGAGTAATGTTAGGATTTCTTCCTATTGCCCTTACAGTTAATAATAATACTATTAATGCTAGAACGTAGATGCCTTCTAGGCTAGTCTATAACAAATATAATAGTTCTTTAGTAGCGAAGAAAGGAAAAGGAAATAATAATAATGATAAATATATTTTTATGATACTTAGTTTTAATATAGTTGAAATAATAAGAAGTAATAAAAGAGCTTATTATTAAAATTTAATATAATAATAAACCTTTTTTTTTAATTTAAATAGTAAATATAAAAAGAGTAGTATCAATAATAATAGGTAAATAAAACGAAATGAGTTTTGAAATAAAAGGCTAAAATTATATAGAATTTTAAATAAAGAAATAATAATAAAACTATATTTATAAAAACTAAAAGGCTGAAGAGAAAATTTGTAGTTAGTATTAAGAACATAATTAAATAGCTAATTTAAAACTTTAAATTTGTATTTTTAGATTTCATTTACTAATACTATTTATTAAATTATAACTAATTAAAATAAATATTTTATATTGATTTAATTATATTAGTAATACTTTTGTTAGGAATAACTCATAAAGGGAAAACAAATACTAAAATGCATGCATAATAAAAACAACGTAAAAAGTGTGATTCTTAATTATCTATGTTTTTAAGCTAAGAGCTAAGCTCGTAAAGTGAGGAAAAAGGTAGTGTTATAGCTATGCATGCGGTCGGCAGTGCAGCTAATTAGACTGCATACATTATTATAGTAGACCCACCTAGTTAACCACATACACTATACCTAGCGTTTTATCTACACTAAGGTTTTACTATTAAGAGCAATTTTAATACTAGGGAATTCTCTCTTTTTATAAAAGAAATTACTTAAAGAGTAGCTAAAAAAATAAATAAAAATCTTAGTTAAAGAAAGTATTATTAAGTAGATTCTATTAATAAAATAAAGGGATATAATTAGTTATAGTAAGGGATCCTACTAGTTATAGTTATTATTATTACCTTTTATAGCTTATATATACTTTACCTACCCTTTAATTTAAATGTTAACTTTATTAGTATTAATAAAGGTTTTTAATGCTTTATTAAGTAAAGCCTTTATTATAGTATTTATAATATTATTATTCCTATTAATTTAGTGGATTTCTATAAGTTTATAACATTTATATAATTATTAAAGAGCTATAATATTAATTATTAAATATTTTTCCTTAGTTATACCTAGCTTTATAAGGCATTTATATAGTAAAAGTAAGTTAGTATAAATTATATTAGAATTAAGGGGAATTTAAAGCGTTCTATAAGGGTATTTAAGGTTATACTAATAATATAAGCTATATTAATACCTTATACTATTCAATATAGCGTAGAAGTAAGTGCACTCCTTATAACTCTCTTACTTTTTATAAAGCTATATATAATAATATTTCTATAAAGTTTTAATTTAGTACTCTTACTGCTTTTAGTCTTATTACTAATAATAATTATAAAGCTTATTTTAAAGCTTAGGTCCTTATTATTTATAAAAGAACTATTAATAAATCTATAAAGTGCTACTATTAGTAAATTTATTATAAGATACCTTAAACTATAGTTAGTATTATTAATCTACTATTAAATTCTCTTATTAAGCTTATTTATATTAGTTTAGTTAAGTTTTTAGGCTTAAGCTACTATAGAAAAATTATAGGCTGCCTTAGGTTAGTATATAATTAAAATATAGGCTTCTTAAGTATATTCCTTAATATATTATTACTTTATAGTAAGGTTATTAGCTTTAATAATTTTAAGGTTATTACTCTAGTTTTTTTAGGTTAATATAACTATACTATTACTATTATTAGTTAAGATATAACTATTAAAAATAAAGGGACTTTCTAGAGTTAGCATTTACTTAAGTTTTACTATAAAGTTAGCCTTTTAAAGCTTAACCTTTTCCTTATTAAAAAAAGTAAGGTTACTAAGTCTAAGTATATTATTAGTTTATATACTAACTATTTTAAAGCAATTAGTATTACCTAAGGTAATAAGAAGGTATAAGTTATAGCTAAATATATTTATTTAGAGCTTTTTTTTATAATGCTTTAAATAAGTTACCTATTAATGTATTCTAGCTTTTATAATTCTATATAATAGCTTAATAACTTCTTTTATTATATTTTTTAGGTATAAATACTTAATTTACTTTAGTAGTCTTATAAGTATTAGCTTACTAAGGTTAGTTTATAATTAAATATAGGCCTATATAATATTTTAAAGCTAAAGAAAAATTTTCTTTAATGCTAGTAAGGGT
>SRPW01000393.1:0-22922 GCA_018360225.1 Claviceps pusilla | reverse complement strand
GGGCTAGTACTAAGTGCGCTTCCTATAAGTATAATAATAAAAGCTATTATTATATAAGTTAAAGAATTTCTTAGTAACCTTACTTAGTTATCACTACTAACTTACTATATTTTCTTAGTAAAATATATATTAAGCGTGTTTGTATTAAAACGTCTTCTGCCTTATAGAGGAGAAGACTAATAATTTAGAGTATTTCTAGATCCTAGTATGCTTACACTAGCTCCCTATTAACCCTTTACTAACTCACTACTAGGGTTTACTTATTGCTATTTTTATGCTAAATATAGCTCTTAATAAGCAGAAAAACGTAGATAAGTTAGGGCACGCTAAAAGGGTGCAGCTATTATCTAAGCTTACTTTAGAGTAATAGCGCTATTAGGATACAGCGATATAGCAGCTTATATTTGTAAATTAGCTGCTTATTTCTATTAACTAGGCTAACTATTTATAGTTTATTTATAAGAACCTTTCTATAGTAAGTTACTTTCCCTTTCTATTTTTCTTACTTATCTATTACTGCTAACCTCCTGCTAGCTTACTAGTTAGCCTTTCTTATGCTTAGCTTAGGGGGAGACCCTATCTTCTACTTTACCACGCCCTATTAGGCTATATATGTTTCTAAAGGCTCTCTCTAACTTAATAGGAAATTTAGCTAGGGAGGAGGATGATAATAAGCTATAGTAGCGCAGTTGCTGTGTAGAAATAGCTTGTTTTGTGCTATTGTCTTTTTTTTTGTTGTTCTTTTTTTTAATAGCTTTGCTTAACTAAATAGACTTGCTTTTACTAAGGTAAATATGCATTGTTTTATTAACCTATTTTGCTTATAATATTAGAGCTACCTAGCTACATAGTAACTACTTATATTCCTTAATTAGGTCTCTTAAAGTAAAGTCTCTTTATAGCACCTATAAGTTTTCTATATTATTATAGCCCTTTCACTTTACTAGGTATTTTCATTATTTGCCCTTATATTTATAGGTTATTATTTATTCTATCTTATATACCTTAGTGTCTTCCTTAAGAAGTAGCTATACTAGCGCTGCTTCTCCTTAGTATAGGTTACCTTTAAATAGCTTAAGGCTTATAATATTAAATATATTATATAGTTATAGTATTAGAGGTAATTTAAGTTAGTAAGTAAGGCTATAATAACTAACTTTCTTAATAATTTAGTAAGGTTTTAAATATCTTACTATAAGCTTTTAGCTTAGTTACTATAGGTTAATGTTCTTTATAGAAAGGAGAATATAGTCCCTAACATTAAAGTCTATTAGCTTACACTTAGTATTATAGTATTTTATATACTAAGCTTAGGTATTACTAAGTAGCTGCTTTATCTCTATATACTTAGCTTATAGTTCTTTTACCCTAACTTCTATATATTAATTAATAATATCTAATAGCTTAGTTACTTAGTCTAGTTCTCTAGGTTTATACCCTTATAGTAACTCTACTAGTATATAGCTATAAGCTATATAATAGCTAGTATTATATATAAATTATATAAAAGCTAAGTAGTTAAGCTAGTTAGTTTATTTTATATATTTAAAAGCTTATAAATAGTATTCTAAGATTTAGTTTATTCTCTTAGTTTAACTGTTTATTTAAGGGTAAAATATAGTGCTAAGTAGCTGCTTAGTTGCTAAGAGATAATAGAAGGTTCTCTAGAATTTACTTATAAAAACAGTGCCCCTATTACTTACAATACCTTTTAGTGCTTTATAATTCTAAAAGATATTCTTAATAAAAATAGTTACTAAGTTACTACTAGTTACTTTTATAGTTATAGCAATATATAGCGTATACTTAGAAAATCTATTTACTACTATTAGAATTATATTATATATCTTGCTATTTGCCTACTTAACTAAAGGTAAGCTTATAATAAAATCTATTAAGATTTCTTAAAATAGTCTCTTTAGCACTAGTAATGCTACTAGCTTACTATAAGGTTAGTATAACCTTAGCTTATTAAGCTAATAATTTATATAATTACTAATATAGGTTTTAATATTCTATCTTAGCCCTAGCTAGAAATATTAGCTTATAACTTATTTAATTATCTTACTAACTCTATAATAGCCTACTGCAGAGTTATTATAAGTTAGCTATAAAATCTTGCTTTTTATACTAGCTAGGATATATGCTTAGCTTTTATATAGTAGTAGCCTATTTCTATTAACTATTTAAGCAGTATTCTTTAAAGGCGCTAGTATTTTATTACTATTTAGTAGCTTTAATTATTACTATACTAAGGCATTCCTTAATTATATAGACTTTAAAGTCTTATATATTAAAGTAATTAATATTTTATAGTTAGCTTAATTAGAGATTAACTTAGTAAAGGTTCTTCTAATAGCTAATAACCTTACTATAAGCTTTTAGTAGATTCTCTCCTTAGGTAGAAGTTTATTATATAATAAGTAGGGCTAACTTAAGTGCCTTATAGAATTAAGGGGATTTTTAGTTTTATTCTCTAAGACTTTAATGTCTTAGCTACCTACCCCCTTACTTATAGTATATATACTATATATAGACTAGTCCTTTAGTAATATCTAGGTATTTAGACCTAAACTGTTAGGCTTTAGCTATAAACTTATCTTATTATAAGGTTAGAGCGTGCTAGCTCTAACTTATATTATCTTATATAATTTCTCTTATATTACTTGCCCTTTAATCTTAAAAAAAAAGATCTAGGCTAAATGTATTATGTCCTGCTTTATTATTACTTATATATAGCTTAGTTATAGCTTCTCTTTAGTAAGTAGTAAGGCTAGTTAGTGTAATAATCTAGCAACCTTATTCTAAATATTTAGGGTATTAGTTACTAGCTATATATTAAAGCTGCGCTACTCTTTAGCTATAAACTTAGTAAGAAATAGCAGTAAGTATAATATATACACTTTAGCTACTGCTTCTTTTAAGAAGTAGTCTAGTCTTTAGAATAAGCTATCTATAGGATTTAGCTTACTTAGTTAATATTTTATAATAAAGTTAAATAAGTATAGCTTATTAAGGGCATTTACCTAGTAGCTAGATAGCTTTAGCTTTATAGCGAGATACTTATAGTTTAAATAGTCTATAATTACCTAAATAGAGTGCTTTAAATAAGCTAGGTAATGCCTTTATATTTAAAAAGCTTCCTAAATAGTAAGAAGCTTGCTATTTAGCGTTATATATTTTAGCTCTAGCCTTAATAGCTTTTATAATATATAAGCAATAGAGTGCTAGCTACTTAGCTACAGCTAAGCTATAATAGCTTTAATTATAAAGGCTAATGTATCTATTTCTATCCTTAATAGTGCCTTTAAATTAAAATAAATAAGAATAAGGGCTTTTAAAAACTTTTACTTAAGTTAATTAAATATAGCTAGCTTGCTATTACTTAGCTATAGAGTTCCTTTATTATTTCCTTTTAATAAGTTAGTAAGTAGGATAGTAATTTTACTATATCTTTAAATAAAGCATTTATAAAATCCTATAAATCTAAGGAAATATTAGATATTTAATATATTATAAGGTAGCTACTACTCCACTACTGCCTAAATACACTTAGGCTTTATCTTAATGCTATTAAGTGTTATTATAAAGCTAAAGAAGCTAATATATATTATAAAGAATTTGTATTTATTAAGGTTAGTGTAGAGCTTAGCCTCCTAGAGTTTCTATAGGACTTATTTAACGTGCCCTTTATACACTACTAGGTTGCTACTATAGATTAGAATATTATTAAAATAAATAATATAGATAGTATTAATAAGCTCTCCTAGTGTATTATTAATATATTCTTAGAAGGTAGCTAGTGTATTTATAAGGCTAAAAGGCATTATAAGATATTTAAAATGCCTATATTAATAATAAAATACAGTCTTCTACTTATTGCCCTTATAGATATATAGCTAATAGTATGCGTTTTTTAAGTTAACTTTTATAACTATCTTTACTCCCTTTAATTAGTTAAGGATTTTTAAGATTAAAGGTAATAGGGCCTTATCCTTCCTTATAACTTTATTAAGGCTATAATAGTTAATATATAGCCTAAGCTAACCTTCTTTCTTTAGTATAAATAGGATTAAGGCACCTAAGGGATTTATTAATTATTAAATCTATCCTTTTTACTATATATTAGTAAGATATTTATAGAGAACCTATAGCTCCTTCTTAGTAAGGTTATAAATTAGTCCCTAAGGGGGTGTCTTACTGTTAATTAGCTTAATTATATATATATAACCTCCTAAGGCTAGGAGCTAGCCTATAAGCTCTTTTAAAAATATATTTATAAACTTAGTATATACTTTTAGTAGCTTCTTTATAGCTAAGTTACTGCTTACTTACTTATTATCTTTACTTTATATATTAAGCTAAGGTTCTCTTATATTACCCCTTACTATTTATAGGTTTATTCTATTTTTATTATTCTTTAGTATCTCCCTAACCTATACTAAAGCTAGTATTAGTAATATAATTATATTCTTTTTCTTATAGTAAATTTACTTTAAGTGCTCTATAAATATAAGGTATTCTTATATTATTAAATATCTTTAAGTCTTATTATTTTAAGATAGAATTTATAGCTTATAGATCTTTATTTAGTTAGTACCTAAGAGTAGGTCCTTTTATATATTAGCAATATAGTAGTAAACTTAATATATCTTACTATAACTTATACTATTAGTAATACTAACTAACTTATTTAATATACCTTTATACTTAAGTAGATTGCCTAAGGCGCTAGCTAGTAGTATAGTATTTACTTTTATATTTACTTAGTCTCCCTTATTTAATATTTTTAAGTAAATAACTAATCTTTTTACTCCTAAATTAAATAATACTTTTATAGCTACTTAATAGTAATTTTACTATATAAATACCTTTATTTTTATTCTATTATTTATCTCTTTATTTTTATTCTTATTAATAACTAAGGTATTTATTTTATAAAAGGTATTAGTTATAAAAAGAGTATAGCTTTAAAGCCTATTAGTATTAACTAAAATTAAGTTTATATTTAAGGTTCTAGGTGCTAGAACTTTATAGTATAGGTAGTATTAGCTTATAGTATACTAATTACTTTTATAAATAGTATAGTTTAGTTTTAGGCACTTTAGGGAGATATGCCTATCCTTTTAGTATTTATAGCACTAAATATTATTAAAGTCCTTATTATTAGAAGGTCTATAGTTATATTACTCCTAGCTTACTACTAAAGAGTATAATCTTTATTACTTATATCCTACTAAGGTTAATTATTCTTAATTACTTAGGGATTTTTTATTAATAACTTTAGCTTTTCTACCTTAGCCTTAAAGGTAATTTTAGCTTTAAAGAAACTCTTAGCTTAATATTTACTTTTTAATAGTAAGGTTAAGGCTATTTAGAAATATATAAATTTAAAGTTATTTTAAAATAGCCTTAAAAAGCTTAGCCTTAACTTTACTTTATTTTTAAAAAAAGGTTTAGAATAATATTTAATTATTTTAATAAAGGTTTATTAGTGCCTTAGTAGCTTTTAAGTAGTATATATTTTTATTAATAGTTTTTATTTTAAGCTACTTTATAAATTTTATTTAAGTATACTCTCTAAAGTTTATAAAGCTATTAGTAGTAGTATATTATATCTACTAGTGCTTTATATTATTAGTAAGGTAGCTATTAGTATACACTACCTTAGTAGTATCCTTAAGGAATATATAAGGGTCTATAGTAAACACTATATATAAGTTTAATAAGAAATTCTAAAGGCTCTTATAGGTATTGTCTCTATATATAAAAGCCTTAAGTTAGGCTTTTATAAGTCTTATATATATAAAGGGCGCTATAACTATAGGGTAAGTCTATAGCTTAAGGGTTAGAGTATAACTAATATTAAGGGTATTAATAATACTAAGCTTACTACTTTTATAGTTTTTACTAAAGTTAACTTTCTTAAGAGACTTTTATAGTGCCTTAAGGTTCCTTCTCTTATTAGCTACTTAGGTAGCTTATAGTAATTAAGCTATTTCTTTAATTATTCTATTAATATTTATTTCTTTATTAATATTATTATTATTTATATAGATAAGGTTAGAATTCCTAATCTTAAGGTACCCCTTTTCTTTAATAGTGCTTAGTATATAGCTAGTATTTTATAAGGCTATAGTAAAGTTATAGCTAGTTAAATAAGTAACTCTTTTAGTAAATATTCTAGTTTAGTTAATAGTTTACTATCTCTAAAAGAGAGAGAGATTTAGTTATTAAGGCTAGTAAGGGAATATTGCTTAGTAAAGTAAAGACTAAAATATAGAAGGTATACTATAATATAGCTACTAGGTAGGGGGTAGTGCTTAAAGGTATAAATCTCTACCCTATTATATAAATATACATATCCTCTCTTTTATATGCCCCCTTAGCGCGCTACTAAGTTATAGCAAGGGCACTACATACCTCCTTCCCTTGTGCCCTTGTTAGCACAACAAGCTAGTCCGCGCTCTTTAACTCTATAGTCACCAACAGTGGGAAGTGGCCATAACACTAAACCTACATTCTATTATAGATTTACTATAGATTTAACTATTAGTATCTTATATAAATTAAAACTATTATATAAATTAGAAAGTTATAGGTTTAATAGTTAACTTACTACTAACTTTAAAAAAGATATATTAATAGGTTTATTAGCTATATATATATACTATATATTACTATTTATATTTAAGTTAAATAAATAGAGTTCTAAAATTATATTATTTACACTAGCTATATAAGAATCGTTCTAATTAAGCTTAATTTCTCTAGCTAAGTTCTCCTTTTCTTCTATTTTCCGCTTAACTTTATATTATTCTTATAAATATTTAAATAAAGCATTATAAAAGCTAAAGACTTAATAATAATATTAGTAAGTATAAGTAGCATTTTATATATCTACTTTAATAAAGTAAATACCCTATTTATCTTTATTAAGCATTAATAGTTTAATCTACTGTTCCTAATCTATAGCTTAATTATACTAATCTTCCTTTAGGTACAGTTAGTTTATATTAGTATAGTAACTGCTTTTATTATACTAATAATCTATTTACTTATTATTTTCTAGTCCCTAGTCTATATATTAGGCCTAGTAGACTTATTATTTAGTTATCTATAAATTAAAATTACTATAAGGGTTCCCTATAAATAAATAATTAAATCCTTACCTAAAATTATTATATTATTAAGGTAGTACTAATATACTTAAATAATTAGGACTACCTATAGTTAGATTGTTATTAAACTACTAGTTTATATTATTTATCTATTTTTAAGCATTACTATAGATAGGGTAATGATTCTATCTCTATTGCTACTAGCCCTAATTTTAATAACTATATCTTACCTAGTTGCTAAATTAGTTACTAAATTAATTACTATTATTATATCCTTATCTATATTCTCTTTCTATATATAGTATTTTATAATAAAGCTAGAGTCCTATTTATAAGGGAGGAGGAAATAGCCCTAGTTAATTAAGTAGGAACTTTTCTTTAGCTAGCGCTATAATAGTTAATTTTTTTTTCCTTATTATTATAATAAAATTATTAAGTATAGTACTTTAAGAGGGTAGTGGAATTATAGCTTAGATAGCTAAGTTAAATAATATATAAACTATTTATAATTAATTATATATATTTTACCTAGTAAACTAGGCATTCTATATAAGATTATAAATAAAGGGTATAATTTTATTACCTTAAGTATACTTATATAGTGTATATTAAGCTACTTAAACCTAAGCTAAAATAGCTAAGGTTAGCTTATAAAATCTTTTTATTAGTGCTTTATAAATAAAATTTATTTTAATCTTAGAGAGAAGTTTATATTTAGTGTTTATAGTTATTTAACTATACTAATTAAGTACTTAGCCTTTAAAATAAGTTATTTAAATAAATTAAATAGCCTTCTTACTATAAACTAAAACTAAATATTTAAGTTATTCTATAAATATAAAAATATATATATATATTATAGACTTTATATTAGAGATTATACCTAGTTCTAACTTATTCTTAAGACTAAGGTTAAAGTAACTTATATTTATAAAATATAAAGATTAGGATTAAATAAGTTAAAGTAAGCTTAGTAGAGCTAGACTAGTAAAATAATTAGCTAATTCTAGGTTTAATAATCTATTATAAATAACCTTTAAGGTTTCCTTATTTACTACTATAATAGTACTTATATTATATATTAGCTAAATAAAGAAGTTTAGTGTAATACTTATTTAAGTTTATTCTAACCTTAATCTTAATTCTTCTTTACCTAATAAAGTATATTATAAAGGTAGTAGTAGGGGTACTTTATTAAATAATATATTATCTAAATGCTTTAACCCTCTATTAGATTAGAGTTAGGATATTTTAAGTAAGCCTTAGGGTAAAGTAACTACTATAATAAAGCTATTAATAGGGTTATTTATTTAGAATAGTTATAGATAAGGGGGTAAATAATAAAGATAATTATAATACTAAATATTAAATACTGCCTTAAATAATTTTATTCTATCTACCTATTTAATTAAAAAGTTAAATATTTAATTAGGTAAAGTATTAAATAGCTTAAATTTTATAGTAAAATATTCTATAATAATTAACTAATATATTAAGAGTAATAATGAATTTTAATAAGCTGTTTTTACTAGTCTTTAGAATTATTAAGCTTATTTAATAATAAATACTATTAGTCTTAACTCTATCTGCTAAAATAGAGTCTAGATATTAAAATATTAATAGAATAAAGAAGAAATTATAAGAAAAAGGTAGAATTAGGTAACTTAAGCTTAATAAAGGGAAAATATAATAAAAATAGGTCTGGTTTTGTTCTTAGTGGCCTTTTATGCCTAGTAACGTGCAATTGCTACCATCTGTTAAGTGTGTGTGTAAGAGCTTGGATTCTCTAGCTAATGTTGTGGGCCGCCCATCCTACATAACCCTGTGGGTCATGTGACATCACCGGCCGAGGCTGTGGTGATGCCCCGCTTCTACATGCAGAGTAGCCCAAGGTACAACAACATGACGGAGTCAATTATGCCATCTTTATGATCCATTAATGATGCGAGGGCTTCGTTGTTTGGCCCAAAAGAAGGCCAATTTTGTCTAAATCTGACATGGCCACTTCGTCCTTGCGGATATGTGTCGCTATTGAGTAAAACAAGGAGGAAAAAAAAAAAAAAAAGGGAAGAGAGACAGAGAGGGATACAAGCGCTGGAACTGGCTTTTCTTGATACAAAATTTACAAATCATCATCGTGAATCGTCGTCGTAACCATCGTCGTCGTCGTCATCGCCATCACCACCACCATCATCCACTAATTCCATCATCTCTTTTCTGAAGGCATCTGGCTCGGTGCATTCTCGTTCGTAACTCCACTATATGCCGGCCGAGACTGCAATCCGTCAAATGGCACCGAGAGATTTTCCGCCATGGCTTCATCGTAGCTTGGCGGTGCGTCGTCATATGGGGGTACGGTCTGTCCCGGTTGCAATTGGGGAGGGTATAACGGGTCTTGAGGTGGCCGCTGCGGCATAGGCGGCCGCTGCGCCTGAGTCTGACTTTGATGTTGGCCATGTGATGATGAGATGGGTGTAGCTGGCGTTGAATGCGGCCGTGGCGGCAGCGTCGGCGGGATCCTCAATGTCGCTCTACCCGGTAGGGTGTGAACCTGGGCAGCTTCAACCAGCTCTGGCGGTGGTGTGATGCCCGAGAATACTTGTACCGATGCGAAATGCAAAGGCAAGTGAATGGTCTGCGGGTGGTTGCTTATGAATCCAGATTTGGCTTTCCCCCAGCAGACGGCCAGCTTCAATTCGATCTCGTAACGTCTTGATAAATTGCATGTGACAAACGATGGCGCAACCGTGTTTGGCAGCGGCTTGTCTTTCCACAGACTGTCGGGAACGACAAGTTCGGACCCGACCTCAGCATTTGGTCCGTTTGTTAGAGGAATGTCGAGGTCCGCATTCGAAGCAACCACCCATCGATTAATCTTCTTGTCGATGAGGTTATGTGTTCGGACCTCTGTGATGCCGATGAGGTCCATCTGAAATGATGCCAGTGTCAGCTTCTCCGGGCAATCCACCAGCTTCTTGGCAACGAGTCGAAGAGGAATGGCTTTGTTGCACGTCAGAACCGCAGGATGAGGCAGCCGGGCTGACATCTCAATCGACGGTGCGGCTGCGGTGGTCCGCACAGTTGAGGCAGACGTGCCATCGTTCCCATTGCTGCTCGTGTCGCTTTTGTTTGTGAAGAACGAGCTCTTCTTCTTGTTCTGTGGAACGGGCGACCGAGGGCGAAACGTAAATGGGCGTCTGGCAAAGGCTTCCTGGCCCGTTTTGGGTGGTCGAGGCGGCTCAATGGGGAGAAATTTGTACCCTATCTGATGTCTCCAGTTCTCCTTGAGAAACCCTGGGCGCTGCACCGTGACCTTGATATAATACCGTATTTCGGCTTCCATAGGATACCCTGTCAGCGATGGGGGGAGTGTTCGCGTTACATGCTGAAGGAGCAGCTGTCTCGTGCCGTCCATAACCCGCACGCCACCCATTCCGAACAGGCCACCGCCAGAGCCAAAGCCGCCTACACCTCCCAGTCCACCGAGCTTGGCCATGGCATTGGGGTCGCTGCAGGCGTTATTGATGGGCATCTTGAACTTGAAGGGAAATTCGTGCTCTCCGGGCTGCAGAAAGGCACCAAAAGAATGGGAAGAGCTTGAGTGATGCTCATCCGGGAATACTTGCTGGACCTTGTATAAAATCTTATGGTTCTCACTCACGATGCTGCCAGGCGGACCGGGCATGGGTCCCGGCGGCCTTTGGACGAATCCTCCAGTATACGCGTTGGGAACTTGAAGCGCCGTGATGGATTCGCCTTCCAGCTTCACGACTATGTTGCCAACCTGCTCGGCTCGATTCAAGCCAAGAATAACGCGTCCTTTTACATAGTCGAGGTTGGTATAAAACTCGGGTCGTTCATCCAGGGCTATGCGGATAGACATGGTGACGCTTGGCTAGTCCAGAAGGGACGAAAGCCGCCGGTCAGTAACTTTTCTTTTGGTTTGAAGATATATTGGTGGGAACGAACAGGAACAGGAAAAGAAATGACGAGCCAAAGCAGCAGCTGAGACGTAGGGTAGAGGAGGAAGAGTATAATGGTATGCGGTGCTGATACTGGTGCTGGTGATGCTGTTGAGTGTTGGCATGTTGCGGATCCGAGCCTCTTTGTTCGCCTTCTTCGGAAAGGCGCAATGACGCGACCACAAAACCTGGCGCGCGCGGAAGAGGCGGAATGTGCAAAGCAAGCAGTGCTGACCTGCTGAGCTTGACTGGTGGCGGGGAAAGATGGCTGCAGACAGACGGCTTCGAGGCTCACGAGTGGGACGCCGGAAATGGTGCGATGTCAATTGTCAACCTAATAAAAGACGGTGATGGATGTCGTAAGTCGTGAGTCGTCGCCGCCCCGTTTGTTGTTGACTCGGTTGTGCTAAGCTAAGCCACTGTCCCCAATTGCCGACTACTGGGTATCCGACCACCTGCTTTTAAGTGCGAGGCACGTTGACGCCCCAGTGACCACATGCAGACAACACACAATTCTGAGGCATGTGTAGCCTGTAGGTCTCCGGTCCTGAGAATCCGAGATATCCGCGGGTCGCGACTCAGCGGCAGCCGTTTGGCACGATCCCTGTTCAGAGGAAAGAGGTTGGTGTGTCCACTGTCCACTGTCCACTGTCCACTGTCGACGGAGGACAAGCACGGCTTCGGCTCGACGTATACGATCAGATTCCAGGACTCGTGGACTCATGTGGCGTTTCTGCATCGCGGCTTGAGATCCAGCAAGATGGTGGTGGGTGATGCCCTGGTGATGCTATGGGACTTGCATCCATTGACAATCACCTGACCACCCCCAAAAGTCCTTTCCGGCTTGGGTCAACAGTATCGGACCAAAAGACTCGCGACATGCACATCATCCAGTCTCCGACTTCTGTCACAGAAACCATCGTCAGCCGATTTGGCAGCAAGGAATATCAGATCGTGACAGCTTCGAGGTCAAACTGGGTTCTTTCCGAGATTGAAGCTTTTCTCTCTGTCATGTTTTCGGCATCATCAGGCACACACAAAATGGTACGTCGTCACGACTCACGCTAGCCCATGCCGCATCTGTATGTGACTAACATTTTAGGTAGTTGTCAAAATGTCTATGTCTCAGATGCACTCCGTAGGAGATCAAGACTTACAATCTTCTATTATTACTACTGGCTACACGTTCGGGCCCATTACCGTCGTCGAGTACTACCTCTCAACTAAGCGCTTCGGCCGTGTTCACTTGGAAACATTCGGATAACCAAGCATTCTTCGCACGATTCTAGGCCACTACCTCCATATAGATCGCAAATAAGAGCGTTCTTTGATTGCATCCATCAAGACGAACAAACTAATCTATGTTTTCAAACCGCAACGCCCGGAGCCGGGCTCAGTATATCGTCGCCCGTCAAAGCACAAAGGCATGGTGTTTTGATCTTTCTGTGGTGGCTCTCGATATTGGCTACGCATATTACTTTTTCCCCCCAGCTCTAGAGACCGATCACTCGCAGGAGCTCTAACAGAATGATGCTGCACAGGCCAAAGTGCAGCTCGTTTATTAGAACTGGATCTGGTGCTGAATCACGTCGCAACCAAGTGCGTTGATCCGACTTCTTCTTCACCCTTCCATGTCCTGGCGGTGACCTCGAATCAGGAAGCATTTTCAATATCCATCCCACGACGTCGGGGTACCGCCAAAGTGTAGTGTCTGGGTTCATGCATAAGCTGAAAAGCACTGGCATTCTTCTTCTTAGTTGAGAGTGATGCTGGTGATCTTTCAAGGTATATTCGACTTGGCAGAAAATTCTAATAGGAATACATCGCGCAAGGCTTGCCGCGTCAAGAAAAAAAATATCTTGATACAATTCCGCTTGCGAGTATTCCATGCATTCTTGAGCATGGGTTTTTGTTTGCCTCCAGCAATTCTGGCTCCATCATTTCTATCAGTTTGAAACGCTCGGGACGATGAGTGTGATTGTGCCTCCAACCATGCGTTCGTTCTGCATCTCATCGAGATGTTGAGGCGACTGAGCAAGAGGTGAACATTGCAGAAGAAGCCTTATACAGGCCCAGCTACACATTCACAACAACTTCAACGTGATATGTCACTCAACGGTCCGATGGTCAGCTCGATATAGCCTACTATAGTGAACACTCCCGGGGGCTTAACGGACCTCGGGTGCGTAGCATCTGAACGTTCGGTGGTCGCTTTGCGCAAACCTTGCTTTTTACACTTGCTTCTCGAATATTGGCCTGGCTCAAGTCAAAACTACCACCTCCTGGGTCGGAATAGGTGGCACGAGACTGAAGAGGTGCGTCGATTATCGATCATCACGATATCCACAACGAATGCTCCCCACAACGGCGCTTTCGGACAGGTTGCCCGAGCTATCTGTTCAAGTTTATTGGCTTCCCGAGCATTTATAAAATCCAACTGTGACTAGACCATGATGAAAAATGTTTCAGAACCATGAGAGACGAGGTAATTAGACGTCTTCCGTGTAGGTAGGTCTTTGGGGGGGGGGGGGGGGGGGGGGGGGGGGGCGCAAGGTCTAGAATGAGCGCTCTGGTCGCACAGATTCACGAGACCAGAGTGGATGCGACTCTGTTCATGAGCTCCTTGCATTGTATTTCGTCATCTGAAGGGCCACGATTCAGGGACATATCGGACCACTGCGGCCGCGTAATGCCCTTTGTAGGCGAATCGGCGCATCAACCACAATTGACATTACATTGTTCAAATGAAAACAACAGGGTCTTGTCGCCGATCGGAAAACAAACATGTAGTATGGCATGTGCGTCAAAGTCATGTATAAAACCCCGAGGTGTCCTCCCATGATCCGACATGAGTTTTTGGTCAATATCAGTAATACCATTCCGCGTTCTTCACAAAGGAAAAAAAAAAGAAAAACCATCGCTCCTTCGCCCCAAAGCGAGCCTCTCTTCTTTCGTCTTGTCCGTCTAAATACGTTCGATTCCGTCTTCCCTCAACAACAGATCGCCATGACTTTCAAAATGGTCACTTGCGAGCGCTGCGGCCAGCTAGTCGAGAATTCATGCCACAACCGCAACCTTGCATACAAAAAGTCCATGTCTCGTTCTGAACCGATCCTTTGTCAATACGTCATTGCTTCATACCCCACGGACGCTGACCCCTCAACACTCGTGCGTCTGACCTGGTCCAAGATGACAAACAAGGGCTATGGCAAGATCAACGTTTGTGACCACGCCAAGGACATCATTTCCGTCAGTGACAAGGAACGATGAAATGAGACACGAGCCAAAGTCAAGAAAGGAGCGCGTCGTCAATGAACGAACGAGGGGTTAACGCCTATATTTTTTTTTAAAGGGGTGCTTCATTGACGTCTTCTGGGGTGGACACGGGGCAGGATGGAATGAGGACGGAAAATGCTCTCACTCGTTTTTGGGTAACAGCTTTTTGGTATTCCTGTTGTACCTAGTTTTATTTTGAGAGCTACGCCGCCTCGCCTTGCTTGTATCTCCCACAGGCAAGCTGATCCGCCGCTCCCTTGGGTGTTTTTTTTTTTGTTCAGAGTGTGTTGGTGGAATATTCAAGATGCTCGACTTGTTGTATTTCTTTTATCCACGTGCTTTCAAGGCTTGAACAGTGCTGCAATCTTTGTCTCCGAAAAAAACGTCAAGTTCTCGTCCAAGTAGGAATCAAACTTGGGTAAAGCGACCGGTTTCCAGATGCGTACGACAGGGACCAAACAAAGAGGGGACAGGACCTCGAAGCACGATGACGGATTTACAGCAGCAAAGAGGCGAGATGCTCGGAACATGTATGTTATCGGGGCCAGAGCCTAGAAAAGTTGCTCGGTTGTAGTAACATGGGATGACATGAAACAATGAGGTAGGTCAATAGGCAGGTATCTAACTAGGTACCTACCTAGGCCAGGGTAAGAAGGTACCTGGCGCACTGGCACCTGCCATGCCGCGCCCCGCCGCACCAACACAAACTCCAATCCGTCCTCCACAACATTGAAGGCACATCCATCCTCATTGTCACGTCTGCACAGACCCGGCAGTTGTTCTCTTATGCCCGCTCTGTCCCCCCTCCTTTCCTTTCCTTGTTTTTTTTTCTTTCTTCAAAATGAATGGTGTGGTCATGTCACACTGCGTTTGCCATGCACCGGGCAGACGGCGCGTACTCGGATGATCCCGCCCTTTCTTTCCATCCCGTGGCCCCTGGCAGGTATCTTCTGCCAGAATTGTGCAGTGACCAGTCCTCGTTTAATGTCGTCCAAGGCTTCTTTGCCCCGGCTAATCCACCCACATTGACAGGACTGATGGGACGTGATCAACATGTCGATGCAACGCTACCTTGGCCTTGCTCGTAGATTGGTGGAGATGTGGGAGAGGGTCTTTTGCAGAGTGTCTGTCCGTTGACGAATTCGAACCAACCGCATGAAACCCCTGGAATCATACATTGTATGTCCTGCAACCATGAGCACTCGCAAAAAAAGATGAGGTCTTGCTCTGAACAAACACTCGATCCGTGCACCTAGAGTCCTCAATGATGAGCGGATATGCGAATCCGGTGGTGTACCCGAGACCGCCCACCCACAGAAAGCAACGCAACCCGGCCATCTCCAGAGAACATGTCCATTGGAGAGCCATGCCTTAACAGGCATGAAAGCTTGAATCCGTCGCTTGTGGTCCAATCAATGCCTGTTTTTATGAACAAAGCAATGCCCAATCGAACAAGCCCGGCTTCACCAGAGCAGATGGCCGAACGGGAAGGGACTAGAGGGGCGAGCGGGGATCTTTCTATCTTTCTCTTGGATTCGGCCGTGAGCTGGCTGCAGCACCACAATAGCATTGCAACACCATGATGGCCACATGATTGGTCAAGGCAGCACGATATGCGAGTCGAATCTGCAATGTGCTTCAGTTCAACGATCCCGGCCTTGTTGTCCACGTCCTATTCCCAGCCTTTTTGCATCTTGGGCTCCAACAGTTTGATCGGGACAATGTCCTCTATGTTCCGCCATTGCTACTCTCTACAAGGGAAAATATCCTGGCCTGATTGTTCACTTTCACTGTGTGTATATGCGCTAGTATCCATGGCTGATGGATAATCCATGGCCATTTCCATGGCCGACTCAGCACAAGAAAAAAACATGAAGCTGCAACGCCTCTTGAAAACCATCAGCAAGTGACTTGCTCTAGCTTCCTGACTCACTATTCACCATGGCAATTCACAGACAACATGGTTCTGACCCGCACCAGCTGCAAGAGGATGTTGGTGCCTCTCGGTGCACTCGTTGGGAATCAAACAATGGAGTTCTCTCGCAAATAATATCTAGTATGTACGGTAGCCAACAAAGCCTCTATCTCTATCTGTAATGTCAAGCTCCCGAGCTGCAGATTTCTACGCCAGAGTTGCAATCTACAGCAGGCAACATGTGGATATGGATTTAAGCACGGAGTTATCCCTGTGTAATTCCTCAGGCTCCAACTCCTGTTGTTTCACGCCTGTGCTTTTTTTTTTTTCCTTTTTTTTTTTTTGTCTTTTTACTGTGGTCATTGCTTTGCTGCCATTTTTTCTGTGATTTTGTCTAACTTTCTTGTCCTTGTTTATCTCCGTGTTCTCACCTTCTTTAGTCCCTCTGAACATGAACCATTTGGTTTGCACCAAGCATGACAGTCGACTGTGGCTCTTCTTGCCCAGTATCTGGTGGCTTGACAGCTATAGACCCAACATTGCGAGCAATGTCATCCTTTTGGTCTTCTACGTTCTCCTCGTGCCTTGCATATGGGTCTTCGGCCTCTGCTCACGCACATTCCTGTTCTCGACGATATTTTTACTGTGGCTGATGCTTGAAATACTGGGATTCGCTGGTCGAATTTTACTTCATGACAGCGTAGAGAGTCGAGGCTACTTTACTCTTTCTCTCCTAGGAACCATATCGGGCCCGGCTTTTGTCTCAATTGCGCTGTTCGTGTGGTTCCCCCATGTGCTCAACGTCTACGGCGGAAAGCCGAGTCTCGTTCAAGCGATACTTGCTGAGCTCATCTTGTGCATCTTGATGGCAGCAGCTGTTGGTATTGATGTGATCGGAGTAGTCTTTATCTCTTACGAATTCAACGGCGTAACTGTAGGTCTCTGATTTATCCTAAGCGAAGAAGGAAGGTAGGAAGGAAGGAATGAAACAAGATCAAATACCGATGATACGGAATCGCTGATGACGTGACAGAGAGATCGCAGTGCTTCCATCATCGCAGCCGGCCTGGGCATACAGATTATATCCCTTCTGTTCAGTGTCGCAGTCTACTTATCCTTCGCCTTGTGCCCCAGACCCGACCAAGGCGACGCCGGCGGTAATGACCGGGCAGTTTATTGCACTGCACAGTTTAAAAGGTTCTTACGAGGTAACATGCCAAAGAGGCAACATGCCTACCGCTTCAGTAGAAATAGGGCATGACAATCATGATGATGATGATGATGATGATGATGATGATGATGATGATGATGATGATGATGATGATGATGATGATGATAGTAACAGACTGATGATGTTTAGGAGCTGAAATTTCGACGAGTCTTATCCTTTTGCACAGCATCTATCGAATCGTCGAGGTAGCAGGTGGTCTGGACAGCGCTCTGTTTCAGAATGAGGCTGTTTTTTTGGTCATGAACGGAGCGCTTCCGCTGCTGTCGGCTCTTTTGCTGACGGTACTCTACCCCAAGTCTGCTTTCGGAACTGCATGGAAAAACCCACGGTACGAACGAACAAGGTGCCCGGGTCCTCTTTCTCTGGGCGAAAACCATCGGCTCAGTCACAGCACACACCATGCTTGCGATTCCACTCGTGGACCCTGATGCTCTCTGGTAGTTGAGCATGCTTTGTTTTCTCGAAAACAGATTGCTCCTGGACTTTTTTTTCTTCTTCTTTTTCGATTCCTCTTCAACTCTCCACTCCAGGTACAGATTTCTAAAGTGCCCTCATATAATACATGAATCGGCAGTGATGGACAGTGCAGTCGTTTGCCAAAGGGGCGAAATGGCAGTCGAGCAATAGAGGACCTGCTTGCCTGGATGTGTGCGCTGAATGCGTGCGGCGATACGTCGCGTTTTTCTTTTCTCCCGCAATTTCAAAATGCGCGAATGAATCGCTATTTGATGCCGCTTATAACTACATTCTGGCGCGCTCATGAAGTGCCGGCGATGGGCCAGTTGTGTCAGACAGGATTTCCGGCACCGGGCAGCTATTGTGCTCAGCACGCCGCCAGTCACGTATGAACTGGTCACAGTGGTATTTGCACATTATATGGACAGGCGAGGAAGCGCAGCTTTGCCGAGGATCCTTCCTATTGCGATGGCGAGTACGACGTTGATCATGCGTGACGTCCAGTCTTTGTTCGTCTCTTTGACCGGCTGGGCGTGTTGATCGCTTGGCACGGGCGGAGTGGCTGTGTAACTGTTGGAGTACCTTGAATCTTGATGCTGTGGAACTCGATGTTGTGTTGCAAACGGAAACAGCCGGGTGGCTCGCGACCGGGTTACATTGTATATGTATGTTGTTTGTATGTATGTACATATACGCAGACATATAAACTAAAAAACATCCATCTTCCCCAGCCACCGCATCAAGGGACTCTTGACTCTCCATTTTGCCGACACTTGATGCTTGTTGTTCTATTCCGTGTTGAAGCAAATGGCTCGAACGGCTGAGAAAGCTTATTCTGGGGCAGTGACGTCCGAGTTGGAATGGGGATGAGGAGAGCAGAGGAGATTATATTATTAATTCTCTCTCTTTTTTTTTTGCTTTTTATTTAAAGCACAGATCCCGACACAACCAGACGAGCTTATACCATTCATTCTGTTTTTTCCTTTAGTTTTTATCTTCTATCTTATTCTGTAATTGTAACTATAGATCCTGACATAACCAGACGAGATAATATTAATACATCTAGGTTTACTTTGGCTTCAATGTATTTCCTAGTTTTGTTTCCTTTTTTGTTCTTAATCATTAATGCTGTTTTTATGTTCGTCTTCTTTTATTTCCATATCGCATTCTTCAACACAGATCCCGACACAACTACCAGAGACCCTAATTCTTAGACAGCTAAAAAAAAGGCGCATCCACCGTCAACTTCCTAGTCATCACTACTGTTCCCAAACCAGACACGATTCAAAGCCCCATCACGGCCGCGGTGGACCTCGGTCATCGAAAATAGGGTTGAGCCCATCTAGGGACTCGGGTGGGATGGTACACGACGAGCAGCGCTGCAGTCACTTGTTGCCAGAGGCGTAGCTGCATAGCATGTCGTCTTTGCGAACGGATTTGTGACGTGTCTGGTCGGTTTATATCACGCTACTAGAACGGGCAAGTTGTTTTTGTTTTTGTTTTTTTATTGGTTTATTTTTATTCTTTTATTCCTTATTACATTCTCTCTTTTTTCTTTCTTTCTTTCTTTCTTCTCTTCTTCTTTTCACCTTTTTTAATTCCATTCTATTGTCCTTTATAAAAAAGGTCAATCATATCCTTCTCACGATACGCGATTCGCCCTTCTCAACCCACAACACCAGCCACTCTCCCGAGACGTGGAATCGAATATACCGGATGCATATACATACAAGCAGGTATTTCCAAGACACTTCCACACGAAGAATCCACCAGCCAGCCAGCCACCCGCATGGCCTACTCTTACTGTATACATGCCACGACGGTATCAGCCAGGGCCCCTTGGCACACCATGCCGCCCTGTGAGGCAGCGAGGCTGAACATGCCGCAGCCACGAATGAATGTCGTGTATTCGTGTGACACCGCAGCTATCATGTCTGTAAGTGAGGGTATTTGTTTATTCTTAACTTTTTTCCCTTTCTGCTGTATGAATAAGTATATAAAATGGAGAAGCGTTTCTTTCCTTTTCTTTTCTTTAGCAACCAGAAGACACTCTATTATATAGTGTTTCATCCCAAACGCACGCACGGACAAGAATAGCAAGAATCCATCTTCTTCTGCCTTGTCACCGGATCCGGAACACCACCCTAGTTTCTCGCCCTCGGACGGACGTTCGACGATCAACGGCTCCTTCCCCCCCCCGACTCTATAATCACGTCACGGGTTCTAACCTATGCGCTTGGTGCCGAGAAGAGGGCACCTTGATGCCCTACCCATATGGTTTTGATGGCGTACTGAATATAATCGATGCTGTCTGTCATGAGTCGTCGAGTAGATTAGGGTACGTACGGAGGATGTAGCCTCCTCGGCACCAAGGGCATCTGGAGCCGATGCATTTCTTGAATCCATTCGACGATGTACGCATATCTGCATACCAAAATCTTACCTCACCAATATCAGGCCACTAGCCTCACAGACAACGGCCCGCAGCGGTACTTCTCGGGAGTTCTATACCGCAGTCTTTGACGTCCAAGGGTTGTGTTTGTATCGTGTACTGCATGAGAAAAGCAACACTTGATAAATAACGTCTATGATTATAATTAGGGTTTTTTTTTTGGGATAAAAATAAATAAAAACAACATAAATATTGACTATGTTTCGTCATCTTTTTCATGCGGTGCTTTTCTACTCTGACCATCTAGATCAAATTCGTCATCACGGAGCTGCCACTGGCGCCGCTGACGTCGCTGGGCTTACCGTTTCCCGCCCAGGATCAGACCTCTATGGACGCGGGCTCGGGACCGAACAGACGGGCCAGACGGGAGTCTGTAAGCCCTTTTGCGATTCCGGGCTCATTGTGTGCGTTGAAGCCGATTCTCAAGCAATGTGCGGATCCCGCACAGCGTCATCTACGTCATTCCCTGGGTCTGCTTTCCCCTTTGTTCTGATGGTCCCTTGCATGGTCTCGACTGCATCTCACACAGCCCGAAGCGCACTCTTCCTTTTCGTATACGCATTCGCGTTCGAGTTCGTCAATGCCGCCCGTCCTCTCACCTCGTCATGACGACTATCCCGTTGGCCATGGCCATGATGCCGCATAATAGTCCGGTGCTGTCGGAGGAGGATACTTGGCCTACTGTCATGGGCTGCGCCGGCACTTCAAGGCCATGAGTGTCACCACGGTTGCGAGACAGGGCGCAGAGGCGGTTCTGTAGAATTGACGAACAACATTGTCAGTTCGGCGGGCATGGTAGTCTAGATACAATCTGCGCATCACCTGGCTGGCGAAAGTGTTTTTTTTTTTTTTTTTGTTTTTTTCTTCTTCTGTATTTCTCAACAATAGACACGTCGAGTTACTTTTTTTTGTTCTTGCATATTATGACACATGTCTCGGACATATTATTCGGTAGAAATGGCGCGTGAAGATTTTTTTCTTTCTTTTTTTAACAGAAAGTTCCTGAAACATAAAAGGAGTAAAAAAATGCTACACGGACCAGGTATGCATGCTACCAGGACAACGCAAGTTCCCTTGCCCACGGCAACAAAAGAACGACGTGTTTCAAAAGCGGTGCAGCTAGTCTTTCACTTTTGCATATTTGATTGTGCTTAAAAAGCCGGTCCACGTACAAAAAGTTCCATCCCTTGCCCAATGGAGGGTAACCGGCTCCCCTTGGTCAGGGCTTATTATGTACAATAGTGCTTTGCCGGGGAAGACACATATGAACGGAGATGGAGTCTGGCAAGATGGGGAATCCTCTAAATTGATATGGTTGTTTCAGAACACGCTCCAGGGAAAAAGAAGAAAGGGATAAAAAAAAGAAAAAGGAAAAAAAAAGACCCGAGACCTTCCTCTTGATCGCTGAGCATGGTGCCTAATATTGATAAGTGCAACAATCTTCTTAGACGTAGTTGGGCTAAAGATTGACCCGACGCCTATGCTGTCATAAAAACTGCTGCGGGCAGTGACAGCTCGACGGACGGCGGAAACGAGCTTCCCCGACGAAATTCATGATCCGACGATTGTCGTCTTTTCCAAGATGCGCTAAAGATGCTCATGGTCCATCTAAAGGAAGACGAGGTGAATCACGATGAAGCTAGCAACGAGGCTTCTGCTGATTCAACTGCATTGGCAATCGGGAAGCTCACAAATCGGTTGATAGTGACTCGTGAGCGGCCTGGAGACGGTGGACGGTGGACCATGGCATCATGGATGCATGAACAAGGGCTCATGCAGCAGCAGAACCGTTGCCTGCTCGCAGCACGACGATATGGACAGATAGACACCCCTTTCTAAGCATCTTGATGGCTAAAGCATCTTCTTCCTTTTACTCTGCTGAAACCCGACGCCCGATCAACTGAAGCTCGAGGAGCCCACAATTGAGCTAAATTCGGTTGGCTGCTTCGCACGTAGAGCATTAGCATTGTCAAGACGATGCAGGAGAGAATTCGCCGATGCTACTTGGTACTGCGTCCCTTGTTTGGGCATTGCTTCGGCATGCAAGCGTCAACGACGCAGCGGGCATTTGCTTTGCATCTTGGAACATTGGTCTCAGTCCTTGATCCGTCATTGGACAGCGCACCAGGTTCCTCGGACGCCAATTCCAATTCCAGTTGCCGTTCCAGTCCCAATTCCCAGCGAAATCCTTTGATCATCATTGATCAGTGATCACTTTTTCTTTGTCCCATCGACGCCCGTCGAGTGATGTGCGCGGCACGTGCTACGACTATCTGACACTATCAGAAGTCTAATTAGTAAATGGGCATTGGGTAAAAAACCGATGCTTAACCCAGAAAAAGCACACAAATTTGCGTACGATCGTGGCTTGATGTGGCGTGAGCGGATCTGGATCATCTGACATGAACAGGATGGGACGTCCACAAGTGGTACACACAGTTTCCGACAACCTCGTCAGCTTTTTTTTTTTTTTTTTTTTTTTTTTTTTTTTTTTTTTTTTTTTTTTTGG
>SRPW01000392.1:0-22961 GCA_018360225.1 Claviceps pusilla | reverse complement strand
CCCCCCCCCAAAAAAAAAAAATAACTTTTCTCTCAAACACCCCCAAAGCCTTAGACCCAAAACTCCATCATGCCTCGTGCTCTCTGTCGCTCAACGGAATCTCCATCTCCAACCTCTTGTACCCTTTCCTCCTCCGATATCTTGTCACCACATGCCGAAGCGCAAGGACGCCCACCAGACTCGTCGCCAGGAGGACCAGGCTCGATATCCATTTCCTCCAACCGCGTATGCAGCACGGGTACCACATCATGAACACGCCCACAGCCCACTGAATCCACGACTTCCGCCCCCGGTTGTCCGGGAAGAGGCCCCTTCTCACAAGCTGCTTTGCCATCGGACCCCGCGGACCGGACACGAAGCGCTTGAGGCCAAAGTACGGCACCGTCTTCTGCAGGGGGTGCTCGTCGGGGTACTGGGCGTCGCCCCAGAGTCCGGTAAAGTAGAGAAAGGAGGTCAGATTGGAGTCATGCGGCGTGGACGGCGCGGCCGAGAATATGCGCGTCAATTGGGAGCTCTCCGCGTCGAATCTGTAAAAATAGGCCGATGAGACCGGATCCCACAGTATGCCAGCGTCACAGTAGTCTACGAGAGCCCCGTCGTGGATGTGATCACTGGGGTTTGTGTGTTAGACGTATCGTCGAACCTGGCGCGTTAAAAAGGGGGGGAGGTGTGCAAGAAAGACGCTCAGGACTGAGGGATTCACAAACCCATCCGAGGCGTAATTCGCATGCGAGCCATATGCGCTAAACACCAGGGGCTATTCGGAGCCCTGTTAGAATGAGGCTGATGCTCGGGTGCGAGATCTACACGGCACGCAGGAAGACGCTTACCCGCTCGTGCTTGAGAGAGATGCCCATGTGTGTCCATGCGTAGGCCGCGCCGTCTTCGTGCTGGCTGTAGTAAATGCCGACAGGCTTGCCTTTGTAGAAACGGACCATGTTGTGCTCCCTTGAGATGCGCGTGTTAGCACAATACAGCTTTCACGGAGGTCTGTTCAGAGACAGTGGGGGAAAAGAGGTAGCGGAGAATAAACAATGAAGATATCCTGGAAAAAAAAACGTGCCAATCCCCAATATGATCTCCAAAGTGCATCCCGTGCTGCGTATCCTCGACCAAGCGGTTCAACGGCTCCACGACCTGCGTCAGGTTGGGCCCCCGATCATACGAATAAAAGTAGAAATAAAAGGCATCCACTTGGTCGGGACTCTTTTCCACGAGAATCACGACACACGAGGTCGCGTTGGCCGTTTTGCCCGTCTCATCTGGCACGTCACCCAGCAGCCAGGACGGCAGCGTGGTCACGTCGTCGTTGGACGTGAGCGCCACGGGAACGGCCCCTCGATCGTTCAGGAGCGCGAGGTTGTCCAGCGTCATGGGTGGCAGATCTGGCAGGGGCTTCTGGTCGACCATGGGAGTCGTGTGACGGACGTGGGTGAGCAGATCCGATGGTCGGAAGGGGTCGAGTGAGTGAAGCCATACCAGGGGGGCTGTGAGACAAAGTCAGCGTCTGCGACTTGAGCGCTTGTTTTGATAACAAAGTGTGCAAATTTCCGAGTCTCATGTCGTCTCATCCGTCATCATCTCATGTCATCATAGTCCATACCATGTCTCGTCACGAAGTCGGGCACAGTGCGGCTGGCGTCTGCGGGTCCCTCGCGTGGTGGTGGTGGTGGATGCTGGGCAGATACCACGACACAGTGCGCGACCAGCAGCAAAAGGAACATGGCTCGCAAGGAATGCGTCTCTCCGCGTGCGACACCTCTCTGCCACGTTGTGAAGCGGGTAGCACGCATGCGGCGAGGCAGATGCGGGTAGGCTGGCTGGCTGGCTGGCTGGCTAGACTTTTTGTGCTGGCAGAGACGAGAGATGTCAGATGAGCAGACTCAGCAAAAGACGCGGTCATCCAGACTTTTAAAAAGGAGTTTCGACGCGGCCTAAGCCCATTGGCCAGGCGGGAATAACGGCTTTGTTGGCCCACGACAACAACAAAGAAGTGTAAGAACAGGGACGGGACGGCCCAGTTGCCCCACAGGCACGAAAAACATGGATCAAGTGGAAACAAAGTCCACCGCCTTGCCTCACCGGGACCTCGTTTTATTTTAAGATATTTTAATTTATTTCCTATTCTTTTCTTTTTCTTTTCTTTTTCTTTTCTTTTCTTTTTTCTTTTTTTTGCGAAAAGCCAGGGTTGCCCTCTTGCATCCGGCCTCCACAGCGCGTACAGAATGCGCCTTAACGGAGATTATTTTGGTAGGCTGAGAGGAAAGTAAAAAGTGGACCAACCTGGTCTCTGGGTACGTACCTGCATAGCAATTGACCAACACTCATCTTGTCCAACTCCTTCTCTCCTCCGTGCAACATCATCGGCTGCGCCATACAGTGGGATGCCGGTTATTTCTAGCTCAAGAGATGTATCGCGAGTTTATCCTGTCAACGCGTTACATATACGCAGACACGATACCAACCACTAGGCATGCATAATTATGTACTAGCGCCTCCACCTCTCAAAATAGACGAACATGACAGTCCTGAATGTTATTTGCACCTGTCTTTTCGTCTTTGTTTTGTTTTTTTTATCTTTTTTTTTTAGTTTTATTTTTTTTTTCTTTATTTTTTCTTTGTATTTTTTTTTTCTTTTTCTTTTGTCTTCTTTTGTATCATTTTTTTTCCTGTATCCAAAAGCCTTAAAGTACTCGACCTCATGTGCAGCAGGGACAGACAAGACATCCACGGGACAACTTCTATGCTCTTCGCATCCTCCCTTTTCGTTTCCGGAAAAGAACAACCACCCACTCACGGGCATCATGCGCACAAATCTCAATCTCCTGCTCATTTTATCTCTTTCTTTTTGTTTTTCAGAAAAAAAAAATTACATCATCATCACCATTTATTCATTGTCAATCCATCTCCCTTTTGTACTTGACAGTTCTTGCTGCCGCCGCTACACATGTATCTGCCCACAGTCCCCCCTTTCCTGACCAGACCGCTGGTATGGGCAAAACACCACATGTCAAGCTCCTCCAATGCCGCCATGCGCAACTGGTATAACGACGGCATCCACCTCATTTGCTATCCCATCGATGACACGACCGCATCACTCGGATTCGATGTTGCGGAATAGATTTTCTAACCATTTGCATGAAAGCGTCAGCCTCGGACAGCGCAGCTGGTGCAAGATGTGCGCCTGCAGGGCGAGCAGAGTTGTGACGGGGCAAGAGAGCTGTCGGGTTCGAGATGCCGTGATCGTCGACAAGTTTGCCAATTCCCATCAGCTGGCACACTGCTTCGACGAGCTCTTGCGCGAGCCGTTCTAGACGTGACTGGAATACAAAAACGTGAATCTCCACCAGAAGGTCATGAGACATGGGGGGAAAGAAGGGATTTTTGCAGCTGGGTGCAGCTCGGGGCAGCCATCGTGGTCCGTCATGCGTCATGGCATCTTCCGATGTAGAGAGGGCAAATGGAATGGTATAATCATTTCGGTGTTTCCAACTTAGATTCGCCGAAGATGGCAGAGCGCATACTCCCAATGGAATATTTTCTGCCTGAAATTTTGGCAAGACGCATACACTTCAACGCTCTGGTTCAATCGAGCTCTCCAGCTTCATCGCATGGTCGTTTTGTCGGGAACGTACCGCACCAACGGCCACTCAATCGCCTCCTTGCTAAACTCCAGCTCCGGCGGAAAAGACTTGAGCCCAAGCAGCCACGCCGCCGGCTCCTTCCATCCAGGCTTCAGACTCTCCTGCTCATGCTGAAGCCTGTCCCGCACCCAATTGTGCTGCCACCAAGCCGGCATGGGCGCACCCGCACCCTCGACCCATTCCTCCGCGTCGGGATCCCATGACACGGCGTGCTCAGCGAGATACAGAAGCGCAAAACAAGTCAGATCTGGTCGGACAGCTGTCTTGACAGACAAGAGGTTATGTCGGATACGACCCAGCGGGAGGTAGTAGTTGAGCGAGATGATCATGCTGGTGTAGCTGGCCCGGTACAGGGTCGCGAGCTCAGCATTTGTGGCCGCGGGCTTGAAGGCGTCGTTGCGACCGGACAGGTAGTGGTTCACGTCCATGGCCTGCTGTTCGAAGCGGTCGTTGAGCCACATCCGGAGCTCCCTCGGCCGTATGTCCAGCAGAATCAGGGCCAATTCCGTGGCCGCTTCTTGGAAGTCGGCAGAGAGGGTCCCAAACTGCTCGCGGACCGCGTGGCTGTAGTACGAGCGCATGACTTTGTTGGGCCGCGGGGCCCATGAGGAGCTGTTCTCTAGCACGGCGCGTATGGGGGCGTTTTCTCGATGGCGTCGGATCCCGCGTGACCTTTTCCAAGAATCCGAGGCGTCGAAGCGAAGTTCGTTCGGTCGAAGCCCCTTGTTCCTGCCCAGAATCCCATACGCAAGGCAGAGACCCTCTCCCTTGTAGCCGTCTGTTGTGGTTGGATACGAAGTCAACAGTCCTGCGGGCATGGCATTGATGGCACGCGATACTCTGCGACGAAAGCCCTGGTCTTCGCCCCAGCGCAGCGACACATCACCGTCGCCAATGTCGCCGTCGTCGTAGACACAGGGGGCGTCCAGTTTGGCCCACATATAGGCTTCTTTGTCCTCGCCGAATTTCTCGAGAATGGCCGTCGGGTCTTCCCAGAGACCCTTGGGTGGTATCAGGGTAAGTCCCCAGTCGTCGGAGGGCGCCGAGTTGGTGCGTATCTGAGGATGGGCCCTCGCGAGCCGCTCCCACTGTTTGGCATCCCCGCACAAGTCACGATAGATGCGGCGAATCGAAGTCCGGTTGGGTCCCGTCCATGCCAGCCAGCGGTTCTCGATGAAGACGCGATTGCGCCAGGCGGGGACGGTGAAGCGCACAATGGCAATAGTCGTTGCCGTCGAGAGCGCGAGCACGCCCACGGCGTCCTGGCTGTTGCCGGCAAGGAAGGTCAAGATGATGAAGGCAAAGGAGATGCTAAGCAGGACCGAGACGGCTGTCCACCACCAGTGCTCGAAGCGAGCGATTCGGAAGCGAAACGTCCAGAGGCTCTGGTCTTCGGCGACTTGTACGATTGTGGTAATCAGGCCCTGGATAAGAGAGGTAAAGACTGCGGCGCCTATTGACGTCCACAAGAGGGCTACCCGGCCTGTCTGGGTTGGTATATTGATCTGAGGGCCTACGTTGTTCGGATCAGCAGGCGCGGGCACCATGATGACAACGAGTCGCGCATATATCGAAACCAGTATAGACCGTTGCTGTGTGTGTATGCGGAAGGGTTATTTGCTCTCCTCTCACGAGAAGAAAACGGTGACGATGATCCTGATTGTCATTGATGCCGTAACGTCGAAGCCACTCCATAATATGTATACATCAAGCCTTGTCTCCCCTCGGCACTCCTCAGCCTCACTATTTGTCGGAAAGACCAGAGTGGCAGCTTACCGAAACAAAAATGTTTCTTGAGCCAATAGAGGCGCGAGGAAATGGCTAAGAGGACAGTTGGCCCCCAATGTCATGAGTGATGACTGGGGTGATATCCGAGTTTGGCTGACGCGTCGGTCACTTTAAAATCTCGAGTGTCTTTTTTTTTTTTTTTTTTTTTTTTTTTTTTTTTTTTGTTGAATATTCAATAACATCTTACAGCGGCACATGACCGGGGGTACTCAGTCCAACGACAAACCCAGATATATGCGGGGTTTAGGCCACGCATAAATGAAGAGTACTGGATGAAATGCGACGAATGATATGCAAAGAAAGGTTTCCCCTTCATATCACAAGTCAGGTGGCATTGGTGGCGTAAGCAACGTTCAGGGCATGATATGATTCCTGTTTGGAAACGCGCGGGGGTCGGCGCGAGACTCTTTGAGGTGCCGGTTTCGCCTTCCAAATGTCCCAGTTCTCATCGGCTACTAGATATCATTCTGCCTAGGTACTTGGGCGGAGCAAGCCAGATCATCCCAAAGCCAGACGGTGACAACCAATTACTGCTGCGAACTGGTCGAGGTCATGGTGCTTCTTGGGGTCAAAAAAGCGGGTTCCTGCAGCCGCTATGCATTGCTAAGCTGGAGATGAGCGTTCTCGATACAGACAGATGTGTCAGCTGATGGGTGAATCGGGCTGCAGCGAAGCTGGCATCACGTCCCGCTGCATGTGGCGGTTCGTCTCGGCGGGCGCCGTCCTTGCAAGGTTGCGCTCCATGTGGCTGGCGTTGTAATGGCTGGTGGTCTGCTGAGGATGGGTGAATAGATGAGAGCCGTGCAGTGGACAAGGCTGGATAGTTGACGAGGGAGATGAAGACGAGGGAGATGGAAACGCAGGATGAAGCTCTCCAATATCCATCGACTCCATTCTGGCTTTGCTTGGGAAGCAGTGGCAGAGAATCAGAAACTGTGATTGGTCCAGACGTCTCCACCCAGATCCAGATGCACAACGATGAGCAGCACATGCAGGTGGAGTGGTCCCACAGTGCAGCACAGTGCATACTCCAGACTCCACCTCCATGTCAGCCGCCAGCCTGGCCCGCTGCGCTTCCCGTCTTCATACTGTCCATGATTCACATCCATCCACAATCTCTCACTTGCCTTGGACGTGGGAAATATAATCTCGAAAGAGATCACCGCTCTCGTGTCTTGTCCTCAACTTCGCTTCTACTCCAATACTGTCAAACCATGGTCATTGGATTCACGGCTTAGTGTAGGCAGTTTGTCCAAAAAAAAAAATTGGCTTCAGGGACGGCGGAAATCGAACTGTGCTTCATGTCCTCGTCAACGGCTTCGTGACAATGGCTTCTCCCACGATGCATACACCCGTCGCTGCCGACGCCTCTCTGACGGACTTGACGGTCAGCGAAAAGCGGTCTTCAACACGGGACTACAGGGGCTTCGTGGCCGGAATCTTTAGCGGTCTGGCAAAGCTCACTGGTGCGTTTATCTCGTGCATCTTCTTGAGACTTCATTGACCCAACCTGATCCAAATTTTTGGAGACTTGAGCAGTAAAACAAAAACTTGAATTTATATGTATATATATATATATATATATATATATGTTTGTGTGTATATAAACTAACCTTCAAACGTATATAGTCGGCCATCCCTTCGACACAGTCAAGGTCCGCCTGCAAACGTCCAACAAGGGCCATTTCACCGGGCCGCTTGCTTGCGTCACGCAGACGCTCAAAAACGAAGGCGTCAGGGGGCTCTACAAAGGCGCGACGCCTCCCCTCGTCGGCTGGATGTTCATGGACTCCATCATGCTGGGCTCTCTTTCCGTCTACCGCCGCCTCATGGCCCAGCACGTCTTCCACGCGCCGACCTGGACGCCCGGCATCGGCGACGGCACCGCAGGTCTGGGCTTCAAAGCCCTCTTCGCCAACTCGTCATCACCACTCACCTACCTCCCGCCGCTAGGCCATGGCATAGCAGGCATATTCGCCGGCATAACGGTCAGCTTCATCGCCGCCCCAGTAGAACACATCAAGGCTCGTCTGCAGATCCAGTACGCGGCCGACAAGTCCCAGCGGCGGTACTCGGGGCCCCTGGACTGCCTGCGCAAGATATATACCCATCACGGCCTGCGCGGCGTATACCACGGCCTCGGCGCGACCATGATCTTCCGGTCTCTGTTCTTCTTCTGGTGGGGCAGTTACGACGTCCTGTCGCGGTGGATGAGGCACAAGACCAACATGAGCGCGCCGGCCATCAACTTCTGGGCCGGCGGCCTGAGCGCTCAGATCTTCTGGCTGGCCAGTTACCCGAGTGATTTGGTCAAGCAGCGCATCATGACGGATCCGCTGGGTGGGGGGTTGGGCGATGGACAGCGCAGGTTCCCCCGGTGGAGGAACGCTGCCGTCGCCGTGTGGAGGGAGAGCGGGTGGAGGGGATACTGGAGGGGGTTTCTTCCGTGCTTTTTGAGGGCCTTTCCTGCGAATGCGACGGCTTTGTTGGTATTCGAGGGGGTTATGAGAGGGCTGCCCTGAATGGAGGGGGCCGCGGGATATGTGGTTTGGGCTGGGAATGCGGGCTAGAGCTTTTTCTTTTCTTCGTTTGGCTTAGCAACACGGCATCCCATTCTTACGGATTGGGCTTCTTTTCAGAGTTGTGTGTAAATTACCGGGCGTTTAGTTTTTTTTCTCCCTTTTCTTCTTTGTTCTTGCTTTTAGACAGCAGGATGACAAGACCAGCATATATGCGGTGGGATGTGGGCATTGTTGGAGTATAGAAAAGACCAGTGTACATCGTCTACATTGAGAATAGCATTAACGGGGTCCAATGGCCACGCCTTGATTAAGTCCGCACACAAGATTGACAAAGCGAAACCACAAGCACTATCAAAGCAATCAAAGTGCGAAGAAAAAAAAGGGCAACTGCCCGGCAGGTTCAGTTCATGACGCGAAATGGCAGGTAGTATTTGGCACATGTCCAGTGTCGGTGAAAACTATGACCTAGTCTCACAACCACCGTCCATTTTTATATTCTCTCTCAAGCACTAGCTCAAGTACCCAATCCTCCTTCCAAGCCACAGATACCCTCGTAAATTGGATACGCAATGAAGCGGACCCAACTTACTCGTCGTCCTCATCAGCCTCATCGTCGACGACGTTGAAGAATTTGAGCTCGTAGACGCCGCGGGAGGTGGAGACAACACGGAGCCAGTCACGCAGCTGCTGCTTCTTGAGGAACTTCTTGGTCCTATACGAAGAAAAAAAAACATGTCAGTGAATGTTGTCAAGGCGTTTACCAGAGGTGAGGGATAAGGAAATACGCACAGGTACTTGAGGTAACGACCAGACAGCTCGTTGTGGGCAATAATCTCAATCTTGCCCTCACCCTGCTGCTGGACAATGACATTGTCGCCAAGGTTGTTGGTGCGGCCCTCAACCTTGATGGTGTCCTGGAGGAACTTTTCGAAGGCGGAGACGTCGAAGATCTTGTCGCTAGCAGGCTGCTGAGCGTTGATGATGAACTGTTGTGCCACTGCTGTCAGTATTCCATCGTGTGATGTTGTTGTTTTTTAGCGCTGGATTCTGATAAGAGACATACCTTCTTGGTCTGCTTCTGGGCCTTGCCCGACTTCTTCTGTAAGAAAAATGACAACTTAGCCTACTGCTTTTTTTCTCCCTCTTTTTCCGATCCAGGCGCAATGGCTTCGTCGCAAATCACCCTCTCTCGCGCTCGCCTGTTCCTCTCCTCTCACCGCAAACACCGCACCTTAACCAGAAACCAGTCCATAGACACAGTCCCAGCATCGACGCAACGAGCGAATGGAACCCTTCCAGAGCAGCGCCAAAAAGAGGAGCGAGAGAGGCCAGCGATCTCAGCGTTGCGCCCCAACAGCAAAGCATCTTGTCATGTACATACAGTCTGAGGAGCCATTTTTCACGAGAGGAATTGAGTACGTGAGTTTGAAAGATTTCTCGAAAGAACGCAAAGAAGTCGAATCCTGCGCCTTTTGCAAATTATGCGTGGAATGGTTGTCGGTTGCAGAAAACGAGAAAATCAGCAAGCCAGAGCCAGAGCCCACTCTGGAACACCGGGGCCAATACGTATTAGTGGGCTCGCGTGCCTGGGACAATTAGGGCTCTTCGAGTCGGATTGTGGGTTGTCGGGCTATCGATAAGGCTGAGTGCTACAGATAGTCACGTGTTGGCACACGTGATACATCATCCCCCCCTGTGCGCGACCGACTGAATTCATCGGATGCCAGACAACTTTGATCTGACGGGCCGAGGCGCATGATAAGGTTAAAGGATGTGCAGTGCAAACTTGGAAAGTCATTGTCGTAGCGCGCCTCCGACTCTTACGACTATACCAGACACAAATTGGGCCAGACAAGGCTTGGGACAGATAGAAATTGGGCCAGACAACATTTGACCTGGAGCCAAACAGGCCAGCCAATCACATTCGCAACGAGCCAGGCGTAATCAATTTCAAATCAGGTCAATTTCGTCTCCATCACATACATCGACACTGAAAACCTATAGACTGGTTGAACATAAAAGCAATCTTCAGCCTCAACCAGCCGTAGACTCGTACACGTCATACATCATGATAGTCCACAAAGTAAATAAATGACAATGACAAACACAAGGGGAGCGTTCCCCCCCCCCCTTCCAAAAAAAGCAAAAAAACAAACAAACAGAAACTACCCAAATATCCTCCTGAAAACACCTCTGATGCCAGATGGTTTCTTCTCCTCCTCACGAATTTTCTTGCTTCGCTCGTCCTGCCTGGCCTTGCGCGCTTTGTCCTCTGGAACTTTCTTGCCAGTATTGTCAGCGGGTGCTGGGCCATTCTTCGAAGATGTCCGTGTCGCGTCGACTGACTCTCGCGTCTTGGAGACCTTGGTGCGAGATTGGTCGGTCGAGGTGCGTTTGAGACCGTACTTGGATCGCGTACGCTTGGGAATTTCGGGACCACCTCTAGACTCCTCAACAGGAACCTCTACAAAAGTCTCCCCAGCAATCTTGGGGGGCATACCACTGCCCACAATGCCCTCAGCGTTCTTGACGTCAAAGAACTTCTTTTCAGTCGGCTGGACAGCGATTGGCTCTTTATCGGCGGCGTTTTGCTGACTAGAGTGGCTGTGTCGACGAGAAGCGCGGTGATGACTCCTGTCCGTAGGGGTATCTGGCTCACGGCTTTTGTGGTCTTTGTGCGCGGAACGTTCAGACTTCTCAGATCTTTCCACACGTTCGCGGCGTTCTTGACGCTCGTGTCGATCTGAGCGCTCGCGACGTTCGTCTTCTTGGTCGCGAAGCTGTCGTTCGTCAGGTGTTCGAAGCTTTTTCTTTCCAGAACTGCCAGAGCCTTCTCCGGAGAAGCCACTGTCACGTCTTCTTGGTGTCCTTGGTGGCGTCTTGGTAACAGGCTCCTCAACGCTATCAGAGCGATGACGGCGGCTATGAGATCCATGAGAAGAATGGCGTTTGCTGTCTCGGGCCTCCTCACCCTCCCGGCTGCGGGAGGAGCGGGCAGAGTGGTAAGAGGAATGAGATGATTGGCGATGTCGACGACGCCTCTCCCCTTCTCCGTCACCACTGGAAGCCCGGTGGCGTTTGGAAGATTCGTCTGCAGATAAGTCAGTATCAAGCTGGTTCGAGCTCTCCTCAACTCTTCCCCGTGTAATCCCCGATGGAAGCCCTTCTTCGCCGTCCTGGGAGTTGCCAGCTTTGGGGCTGGCAGGAGGGCTCAGGGCTTCTGCGGTGGCATATATGACAACTGCGGCTGCTACAGTGTCCTCAACATCTCGGGCAACCAGCCTTTGTTTGCGCCTCAGCGACTTGGCACGATGTTGCTCGACCATGTTAGCATCCGGAATCACAACAGCAGGAGTGGGAGCACGAGATTCAGCCTCGAATATAGTGATTGGCGCCTCGAGACTCCTGTTTTGCTCGGTTGGGCTTTCAGAGATAGCTGGTTGGGCCTCCCGCACTGAAGGCTCAGCGGTCTTTGATGAAATCAGCTCTCCGGCAGTGGCATCAAGCTGCTCTGTGTGTGTGCCAAGCGTGTTTGAGCTTTCTGGCACCACGTTGATGGTATCTTGAGGGGTTGTTTCACAGGTTTTTGCAATGGCGACCGTCCCAGCAATACCCGCCACTGTGGCGAGCCCTGCAGAACCGAGTGCAACGTCCGTGGATAGACTTTCATCGCCCGCGGAATCCTCTACCTCGGTGCCATCTGCCGTCCTGTCTTCCTGTTCAGATGCTTCGATTTTATTGGGGACAACTGTGGTGGCATGATCGACTCCAGTCGTGCATGTTACAGGATTGTCTGCGCTGGTCTGAGACTCAAGAGCATCTGAAAACTGGTCGAGCTGGCTGTCTTCGGGCTCAGCTTCCAGAGTAGCTGGCGTGTCGTTGATTTCGTCACCGGCAGCAGTGAGCTTTTCTTCTTGAAGTGCCATTACAGGTTCGTTCGCTACTGCTGCACGTGTAGCTGGAATCAAGAAAGGCTCTTCCTCAACGTCTTGTGGGAGCGAAAGGGTTGGCTTAAGTTCCTCTATCATAACGGCATCGGCTAGTGGAATTTCGCTGAGTCTCTCGGTGTCAATCTCCGCCAAGTCTTCCGAATCATCGACCACGATATTAGGCGATTCCGTTTTGACCTCAAGTGATGCGATATCATTTGCAGGTTGACAGATAACTTCATCCGCCCTATCGGGTTCGTCTGCCGCCATCCCTTCGGCGTTCTCAGGTTGTTGGACAGATTCTTGGTCAGTGAAGTGAGGTTCAGCAGTCTCTGATAGAGACTCGTCCATCGTCTGAGCCAAAGGTTCTTCCACGGAACTTTCCACTGTCATAGCATTGGGCACTGATGTCATAGGATCAAGACCCGCGGGCACCTCCAACACATGGGCTGTATTCTCTGTTGATTGCTCAGACTGCCAGATTTGCTCTGGCTCCTCATCTGGGGCAACAGTAGCAGGCTGTTGCTCCTGAAGCGAGGCAGTCTCGGGAGTCTCAGCAACTGAACAAGACGTCGCCAATGGTTGATCTTGATCTTCCTTCTCGCCAGCTTCTACAAGAGTCTGTTCCCCTGACTCTGTGTCCACGGCATCGGCTTCGTCATTGTCTTCTTCGACAGCTGTATCCAAAATGATTGGATTATCTGCAACCGTTGTCCCATCATCACGGATGTTATCATCTACACTCTGCTCATGGTGTGGCTCGATTTCTTGTGTATCACCTGATTGAAGACTCGCAGGCCAGACACCAGATTCGGATGCTTCGACAACTACCACTGGCTTGTCCCAATCCGCGTCGGTCTCAGCTGATGGCGATGCCTCAGAGTCAATTGCTGCCTCAAGGACTGCTTCTTCGCTGGAAACCAGGACAGGCTCCTCGGCACTCTCTGTGTCCGCGAGCACTGATGAGAGTTGCTCTTCCGTGGCAGTGACTGAGTAGTCCGACCGATCTACTTCTGACATGAGATCCGACTGTTCCTCAACAAGCCTGGCTAGATCTTCGCTTTGTTGAACCTCAACCTCTTTCTGAGCGCTTGATTCAACAGCTACAGTCGATGTGACGGTGTTCAACAAGGAAGTTGTATCTTGATGATCATGTGAATCTACCACTTCTGTCTCTACAGGCGAAGCAAGCTCATCTGGAGTTGAAACAGTTTCATCTTCAAGAACAGAAGATCCAGGAGAATCCACTATCGCTTCAGTCGACTGTGTTTTCTCAGGAGTGGTAACAGCGGGCTGGTCCTTCGCAGCAGAAGGCTCTGCAGAATCCGCAAGGTTTTCACCTGCTGCTGTTGGCGCCACTGGTCCCTCCTCTGGAGTCATATTCGTAGACTCATCGTGCAGAACCAAGCGCTCTGCAGAATCCGGGACGGCATCATCTGTGGCTGACTCCTCGAGAACGAGATCTGCAAGTACGTCCGAAGTTAAAACCGGTTCATCGTCGAGTGCAAGCGGTTCTGCAGAATCCGAGACGGCTTCACCGGCGGCTGACTCATCGAGAACGACGTCTGCAAGTACGTCCGAAGTTAAAACCGGTACATCCTCACATGCAAGCGGTTCTGCCGAGTCCACGATGATCTCTTCTTCCGCCGTTGTCGTGCCCGCTGACTCAACGGGAGAGGAATCCGCAGCCTGTACCTCCGTCGTTGACACCGTGTCCACATCAGCTTCCGGCACATCTTCATCCTGATCCGTAGGCGCCACCGGCGCTTGTTCGGGAGTGCTATCTGTGGACTCGGCCTGGACCATCAATGCTGTGTCCTCTTCCTGCTTGGGCCCGTCGTCGGCTAGATACGTCTCAGGTCCGACTTGCTCTTCGACAACGGATAGTACAGCGGCGATATCATCGACTTCGAGCGAACGTGACTCCTCGGAAGAAGGCGCGATGGTCGAAATCGCCTCAGCCACTGTGGCGGCGATGTCATGTTCTGGTGTCTGGGTTTCCTCTTGAGCGCCCACAGTTGACAATGCAGGTTCAGGAGCACCATCTGTGTCGATGGACGTTGACTCAAGCGAAACGTCGTGGCCGACGGCCTCTACCGGTCGAGTTTCTGCCGTCGACGACTCAGAGTCCTTCTCAATTGGATCTGACTCGGACATCTCACCTGACAATATCTCTGGTTCGTCGCTGACTGCCGGCTCTGCCAGTACATTGTCATTTTTGGCGGATGATTCGGACCCGTTGTCCACTGCAGTTGAGACCTCATCTGGCTCTATCGCAGGAGCAGACTCCTCAGCAGAAGTCGATGCGAGGATTAAAAGCTCGTCATTGGCAGCTGCCACTTCCGAAGCAGGCTCTGCCACCAACTGCGGTTCCTCGTTAGGTGCGACGAACGCCTCCATAGGCTCTGGAGCAGAAGCAGGCTCTTCTTCGAAGCTGGTCGCCACATCGGCAATGTCTTCTTGTGCAGCCGAGGGCACCTCTTCTTCCGGAAGAAGTTCGCCTGTCCCAGAATCCGGTGGCAGTGTTGCAGAATCCTCCATTGCTGTCTGGGTGACTTCCGCCGCCGCAGTGGACAGAGTTTGTGGGACATTCAATTCTTCCTGTATCTCGGTTGCCGCAGAAGACGATTCGCTGGCACTTGTTCCTTCAAGCAGCGGAGGGTCAAGCACGGCATCGGTTTCCTCAACAGCCCCGGAGTCTTGGCTGGCGGTAGCAGAAGGCGATTCTATGTCGATTGTGACACTCTGTAATGCATCTTCCGTTGACATCTCAGCCAGATTGTCCATATCAGCCGTTGGTTCAGGTGTATGGTCCTGGGTGTTTTCCAGCGGAATGGATTCCTCCTCGCTGACAGACGGTAGATCTTGCTCTCCTACCGCGGCTACATTTGTATCAACCTCGACACTCGCTCTAGGCAATAGTGATGGATCGGGTGAAGCTTCTGGGCATTCGTCTTCCTTTGAATCCAGAACTGAACCATGCGTAGGGGCATCTGCGTGGTCTTCGATAGGGATGGTAGTAGTTACCGCGTCATCCATAGTATCAGGAATTATCTCTTCGGGTGAGACCGCAACTGCAACTGGCTCTGCTTCATCAACCATAGGTGCATCCACTGGCTCCTGTGCGGGCTCCGAGACGGCTCCCACCGTCTCGGTTGCGCTCCTTTCAGGTTCGACCCCGGCATGCCCAATGGTAGCTTCCACATCTTCAAACTCATTCAACTCCGTAACGCCATTGCCGTCATCTTTTTCCAATTGGGTATCTTGAACAACTTCCGTAAAATCACTGGGGGTATCATGGGAAGAGCGCAGTTCCTCACCTTTCTTCGATCTGGGCAACTTTTTCTCGCCAGGAATGGGCCCAACAACATCCTTGTCCTCCTCTTCCTCCGTGGTCTTTGATTCAGCTGGTAGCTCCTTGCTAGACGAGTCCTTGGGAGCTTCTGGTCCATCCTGAGATAGATGTGCAGCCGCAAGTGCTGCTCCACCCGCCACGGCGACACCAGCAGCGATAGCGGCCTCGGTGGGCTTGGAAGACACGTCCTCTACTTCGTCCTTGGAAGCATCTGCGGCGTCTGGGGCTACTTCTTCAGGTTGTTCGGCTTCAGGAGCGATCACGTCTTCAGCGGCAGTGTTAGATTCCGCGTCGGGCTCGGCCGGCTCGGCTCCTTCGAATTCGGGAACGGGTTCAGCTCCAGCTTCAGCAACTGCCTGAGCCTCAGCAGACTCGGCCTCAGCAGACTCGGCCTCAGCAGCAGTTTCAGCATGAGCTTCAGCAACAGCTTCGGCTTCGGCTTCGGTAGCTGCCTCAGGTTCAGCAGCAGTTTCGGCTTCAGTTTTAGCAACTTCCTTAGGTTCTGCCTCAGCTACTGCCTCAGGTTCGGATGCAGGATCGGCTTCAGCTATAGTGACTGCTTCGGGTTCGGTTAAAGGTTCAGCTGCAGCAACAGGTTCGGCTTCGGCTTCGACGGCCGCCTCAGTTTCGGCAACAGGTTCAGGTTCTGCTGCAGGTTCGGCTTCGGCCTCGGTAGCTGCCTCAGGTTGTTCAGCAGTTTCGGCTTCAGTTTCAGCAACTTCCTTAGGTTCTGCCTCAGCTACTGCCTCGGGTTCGGCTGCAAGATCGGCTTCAGCTACAGTGCCTGACTCTGGCGCCTCAGGCTCAGCGGACTCAGCTGCAGCAGCAGGTTTGGTGACAGATTCGACTGCAGCTGCAGCTCCGGCTTCAGCAACTACTTCAGTTTCAGCAGCCCCGGCCTCGGTTTCGGCTTCGGTTTCGGCAACAAATTGAGCTTCAGCAACTGAACCAGGCGCCTCAGTAGCAACAGTTCCAGACTCAGCTTCAGCAGCAGGCTCAGCTTCAGCAGTAGGTTCAGCTTCTGCAGCAGGCTCAGCTTCAGCAACTACTTCAGTTTCAGCAGCCCCGGCCTCGGTTTCGGCTTCGGTTTCGGCAATAAATTGAGCTTCAGCAACTGACCCAGGCGCCTCAGTAGCAACAGTTCCAGACTCAGCTTCAGCAGCAGGCTCAGCTTCAGCAACTGCCTCAGCTTCAGCAGCAGGCTCAGCTTTAGCAACAGGCTCAGCTTCAGCAACGGGCTCAGCTTCAGCAACGGGCTCAGCTTCAGCAACGGGCTCAGCTTCAGCAGCAGGCTCAGCTTTAGCAGTAGGTTCAGCTTCTGCAGCAGGCTCAGCTTCAGCAACGGGCTCAGCTTCAGCAACGGGCTCAGCTTCAGCAACTGTCTCAGGTTCGGCTTCGGCTTCAGCAACAGACTCAGCTTCAGCTTCGACAACGGGTTCAGCTTCAGCAGCAGGTTCGACTTCAGCAACTGTCCCAGGCTCGGCCGACTCGGTCTCAATAGCAGTTTCAGCTCCAGCAACAGGCTCGGCTTCAACAACTGCCTCAGGCTCAGCAGGTTCCCCTTCAGCAATAGCCTCGGCTTCAGCAGCGGCTTCGTTTTCTGCCCCGGCAACAGGTCCGACCTCTGCATCAGCAACTGCCTCAGCTTTAGTGGCCGGTTCGGCTTCGGCGGGATCGGCCTCAGCAACGGGTTCAGCTTCGACTTCAGCAGCAGGTTCGGCATGTGACTCAGCAACCGCTTCGGCTTCTGGTTCGACAGTGGTTTCCGCAGTAGTTGTTGCTGCGGGAGCTTCATCTGCCGGTACGGTCTCAGCTTCAGCATCGGCAGCAACTTCGGTCTCTGCAGCCGTTGGTTGTTCCTCGGGAGCACCGCTCGTTGCTGCATCCTGAGAAGCCTCGACGATTGTTTCGGGCGACGACTCAGGAATAGGTTCGTCGGCACCATCTGTTGCGACAGACTCAACCGTTGTTTCTTCTTTGGCTGCATCTGCATGCTGCTCGTTCTCGGCAGGTGTAGGCTCGACGATCGTGGTAGCCTCGTCTGGTGCTTGAGTCTCGCCTGCTGTGTCGGCGGCATCAGCCAATGGTGCGTTCTTGACCTCGGCGGCAGGCTCCTCCACCGCAGACTCTTCTTCAACCACAGCTGAAGTCGTTGTGACATTCGTACCCTCCGTACTAGTAGTGGTCTCCGGATGCTCGACATCCTCAGCTGTTTTGTCACTGGCTTCTTCCGCGGATTCAGTTGATGCAGCTGTTTCTACCTCAACCACAGCAGAAGGTTCCGTTTCCGCGTCGGCTACATTTTCAACCGCCTCGACTGGATTGTCACTTGTACCTTCATCAGCCTCTCCAGATTCCGCGGTGGCTACCTCCTCCTTCTCTGTTTCGCTCGTTGCTGCTTCAACTGGGTCAGGAGTGTCCTCTTCGGCTTTGGCATCATCCTCAACTGTCGGTTGCGTTTCTGTTGCTGCTTCAGTCTCGACGTCAGGGACAGCAGCGGTTGTGTCTGTCACGGTCTCAGGCACGGTCTCCTCGGTGATAGTGGTTTCTTCAGGTTGTTCAGAAGTAGCCTTGTCAGGTACTTCAGTCTGCGAAGGTTCCGCGTCGCCACTAGTTGCCTCAGATGCGGCGACTGGATCGCTGTCTTCCTGTTGAGTCGACGAGACAATTGCATCTTCGTTCTCAGTAAAATCAATCTGCTTGGGAGATGAAAGACCATCAGCAGTGGCTTCCGCAGGGTTTTCACCATTAGCCTCTTGAGATGGAACATCGTCCTCGGACTTGATGATCTCAGGTTGTGTATCTGCCGTCTCGGCTTCCAATGGTTGACTTTGCTCCGAGACTGTTACCTTGGCCGCGCTCTCCGCTGCATTCGTCTCTGTCGTCTCTGTCGTCTCTGTCATCTCTGTCGTCTGGCCACTTTCAATCGGAGCCTCAACCTCTGCGCTCTCCGTGACAGCGGCAGCCAGCTGTTCCTCAGGTTGTGCTTCAATCTCACCACTGCTCGCTGCTGGTGCCTCGGAATCAGCCGTCGCTTGTTCCTCGGTGGTTTCGGGAGCGTCAGACTCGACAGACTTGACAACAGCACTTTCTGCATCAACTGCCATAGGCTCGGGCGCTGCAGACGAGTCTTCTGTTGCCTCTTCGTTAGACGTGGAAACAGGCTCAGGACTAGTTGCCTGTTCAAGTTCGGCTTTATTGGTCTCTGGCTCTGGCTCGGACGGTGCGGGAGCTGACGATTCGTCCTTGGTCTCGTCAGCTGGTGACTCTGCGGGGGTTTCCGATTCAGGCACTGCTTCCGTGGTCGTTGTCTCCTCAGCTACCACCGCTGCAGGTGCAAGCTCGGAGATTGCATCAGTGGTGTCTTGCGCTTCTGAGCCCGCAACGACCTGCTCTTCGGTGGTTGGGAGAGTCTCGGCATCAGTGATCGGCTCTTTGGCTGAATCATCAAGGGCAGAAGGCGCTTGCGCTGTGTCGTCAGTCGCCGGTGCTGAAGTGATCTCAGCGGACTCCTCGGCCACCACATCAGATGCTACCTGTTCCTCAGGAGGCTGCGCGGCATCGCTATCCACGACCTCGTCACCCGGCTGTGAGGCTTCGACGGCAGGTTGTTCGGGTGAAGACTTCTCCGGCTCAGCTTGTGCAGTTTCTGAGGGTTGTTCAGCAACGGGCTCGACAGCTTGGTCCTCAGACGATATCTCCTCTGGAGTCTCTGCGGATTGGTTCTCAAGGTGGCCTTCTTGCATAGTCTCGGTGACCGCAGCAGCAGGCTCCTCATTCTCTGCCTTTTGAGGTGCGTTTTCGGCATCTGGGACAGCAGTTGGTTCTGCGGCTGTTGCTTCAGCTGGAAGGTGCTGGCTTTCGGACTCAGCCGGCTCCGGCGCCGCCGGTTTTGTCGTAGACTCAGCGACGGGCTCATCGGCCGCCGCTTCTATGGTCGCAGCATCGGGCGATGCCTCGGCGGCAGCTACGTTGGATTCTGCTTCTGAAACTGGTTCTTCTGCGGCTGTTCCTTCAGACGGCTCGTCCTGTTGTTCCTCCTGGATAGGGCCAGAGTCTGTGGCTGGCGAGTCATCAATCTTTGGCTCTGCTGACGTCTCCTCCTCGTCGGCAGCGGTTGTGACTTCTTCGACAGTCTCTGAAGGCTTCTCTTCCGAGATCTCGGCTTCTTTGGGTGTGACCTCCTCTGCACTTGGCTGCTGCACTGGCTCCGGCGACGCCTCCTCCCCGTCGGCAGCGGTTATAACTTCTTTGACAGTCTCTAAAGGCTTCTCTTCCGAGATCTCAGCTTCTTTGGGTGTGACCTCCTCTGCATTTGGCTGCTGCGCTGTCTCTGCTACGCACTCAGCTTCCTTGGCTGATACGTCGTTGGTCGCGGGTTGATCGACAGCTTCTCCTCCGCCGGCTTCCGTACTAGCAGATGTGTCCTCGGCCACAGTTTGCTCTCGGCCGACATCGGGCTCCTCTTTTGCCGAATCTGCCGTCGGCTCAGTGGCTTCCTCTACGGCCACCTTCGGAGTGTCCTCGGCAGATCCATCTTCATTTGCTTCGGGCTGGTTCTCTAAGACCGTTTCGGGCACAGTCTCAGCTGCGGGGGTTTCGGCTGACGTCTCTTGTGCCGGCTCTGTAGACTCGGATGGCTCAGTTGTCGCTGCGATTGCCGGTTCCACAGAAGCAGACTCGACGACGACATCTTCTGGTGGTTGAGACTCTTGAGCGGAAGCGGTCTCCTCGGTCTTGACTTCAGCACCACTGCCTACACCATCATGGCCGTCCTGCACTGTAGCAGCAGCAGCAGCAGCATCATCATCTGACTGAACATCTGCAGCAGCCGCAGGCTCCTCCGATGAGACTGTTTCGGCCACAGCTTCTTCAGCCTTGACCTCTTCATTATTAGCTGTTTCGGTTGCATCTGCTTCGGGTTTGTCCTCAGCCTCTGCTGCCGCCTCGCCTTGAACGTCGCCGGAGGGTGTCTCTTCAACCTTGCTTTCGTCAGATTGGGTCTCCCCGACTGGAGACTCTTCTGACTTGGCTTCGGCGACAGGTTCAGTACCGTTTGACTCCTCTCCCACTTCAGGGACTTCGTCGGCCTTCACCTCATCCTCGGTCGTGGCCACTGCTTCAGGCTGCGCATCTGGTTCTTCGGCCGGCGGTGCTGCGGTTGCTTCAGCGGCAGCGCCAGCGCCAGCGGCAGGCTCAACCGAAGCATCCTTGCCCTTCTTGCCCTTCCTTGCACTCCTTGCCTTCTTCTTCTTTGATGATGTCGTAGATTTGTCGTTGTCCTCATTAGTCGTGGTTTCTACCGGGGTATCTTTTGCCGCCTCGTTATTCTTGGCCTTTCCTTTCTTGTTGTTCTTCTTCTTGTTCTTCTTCTGCGATGACTTTGGTGAATCTTCCTTTGTTGAAGCTTGAGAATTTGAGCCTTCAGCACCGGCCGTGGCGGTGGCTTCTTCCTCAGCAACCGCATCCGCGGCTTCATTCTCATTACCTAGCTCTGCAGCCGTCTGTCAGCACATGTCGATTTCGTCATTTCCATTCACATGACTGTAGCAAACGGTTCCATGCATGTTAGATGGGCAGGTATAGTGGGTCGTATAGGTAATTCCGGATAATTTTTTTTTTTTTGGGTTTTTTTTTTTTTACCAGGTTGTATGGCGAAATGGTCGGAATTGCCTGAACCCACCATGGCATGAGTACTTGAGCACTTACCTTGTTGATCGGCATCTTCCTCCTCTCCCTCGGAATCAGACTGTCGAAAGTACTGGACATGTGAGAAATTAGAAAATCGTACGTTGGATTGGTCAATGTTCGTCCGATACGGACAGAACGCGACTTCAGGGACATAACTCATACTGTCTCTGAGTCCTCTATTCCCTCGGAGGGCAAAGGGTCCTCTGGGAGGGCGGGCTGTGCCGGCGTTATAACGATATCGGCCGACATGCAGGCTAGCACGTAGAGTAGCAATGTACACGTGCGAAAGCAATGGGTATCGTTGCGTATTGGGCTGGTCGGGTGGACGCAGCAACAGGATCAGGGCCGCCAAATGGGACTTGTCGGAGATTCTTGGGCGTTGTTCCGCGCGTTTGGAGATTCGAACGTCGTCGTACAGATAATTAATGCAAGCTGCAACCCACATGCAATGGGAGGGGGGAAAGGAAAAGAAAAGAAAAAAGATATGAAGGCACGGCAGCAACAATGCAAAAAGAACAAGTGAATTCAATTCGTACACCAAACAAATAATGACTTGGTAGACAAAAGACGTAAACTGTAAATTATTTTTTTTTTCTTTTTTTTTGGTTTTTTCCCAAGATGCAGAGTGCAAGTTCTTCTTCTCCCAGTTCCGAACGGAAAGGAAAAGTCAGACATGGCATCGGCAGCCGTGCTTGCCATCGCTCGACCAGACTGCCAGACCGCTTTCTCTCATCCGATCCCCTGTCCACATCAGACGTGGGCCACGAGAATCTGCTACGCAGGTACCTAGGTAACCGGGCCCATCCTGAACAAAGCCGGGTCGAGAGGGTCCAGGACAACAATGGCCGTGGATTTCGATGGTATCGTCCGGCAGGGTTAGATGTGACCCTGGCGAGACCCGACTGGCCGTTGCCGCGTCGATAGATGGCGAGGCTGAATGAGCAGCAGGGCTTTGAAGGTTGTACCAATGGTACCCGTATCTTGGCTCTGTGATACCATGGTTGTCTATTGGCCGAGTCTGACGACCATGATGGGTCGTGAAGCCGGGGTAGGGAAAAGAGAATAGGAAGTTCAGACTCGACTGCTGGTCTCTGCTCTGCTCGTCCAAGGCCGTCCAAGGCACCGCTATCTCTTATCCAACGGCCAACTACCACTTGGCACTTGGGCACTGGGCAGGTAGCCACGCTCTGGGCCCGATGAGAACACATGGCTGGCGTTCCGGGTCTCAGGTCAGGTGGAGTCCGAATGCGAAGGGGAACTGCAGACAAGAATCAGTCAGTACAGGGTGATGGCAGCGATAGTGACGGGTGCGTGTGCTGGCGAGCAGAAGGGAGATGGCACCAGACGATGTGCTGCTTGCTGCTGCTTGCTTGCTGATGATGTGTGGTCCTCCTCTTCTCCTGCTGCCCGACCACAGACGACGACGACTGCCTTGGGCCCTGGGAAGCATCTTCAGCAAGAGCCCCGGCCAATGATGCCACGAGCGGAACCCTCCACGAGACCGCTCCGGTGCGGGTTGTTGGGCCTCGATGCCTCCCATTGTTACCCATGTCTTCGGCTGGCGCGCTCGTGGCCTGCTGTGCTGGCGGTGCGGAGCCATGACAGCGCATGAACCTGGCCATCTGCCGAATGCCATTGGCAGACGGGGGGGGCGTGTGGCAGTGGTTGGCACCGACCGGCACCGGCTGGCACTGACTGGCTGGCAGTGACTGGCGGCTGCCAGCTTAACGTCGACCCACTCAGCAGCCCATGATCCCGCCCAGAGCCTCGGCTGGTGGGCTGGTGCCACAAGGGACGACCCGCCGCCAATGTCTGGTCTGCTGGTCTGGAGAGCTCTCAACATCAGTCTTGGGAGGACATGTATCCGGTGCGCAAATCGGAAGCAGCTGCTCGATAGAGAGAGAGCGAGAGACATGGAGAAAGGCATAGAAGGAGTGATGGGTTGAGAGGGGGATATGGACAGACAGAGAGATACGCACGCGCACGCACACGCACACAGAGAGAAAGAGAGAGAAAAAAAAAAAAAAAAACG
>SRPW01000391.1:0-22966 GCA_018360225.1 Claviceps pusilla | reverse complement strand
ACAAAAAAAAAAAAAAAAAAGGGGGGAACTACGAGAAAGGGGGGGAAGAGGATGGGAACGCAAAAAAGGACCTTTTCACGCCGATATAATGTACCAAGTTGAAGTGGAATCATGACCAAAAAAGAAACGAAAGGAAAAGAAGAAAAAAAAAGTGTTGCTTTATGGGTATGAAGAGGTGGTGGGAGGAAGAGTAGGGAGGGACATGTTCTCCCAGCTGAAGGTAGGTAGGTAGATAGGTAGGTATGTCGGTATGTATGGATCGGTCTGGCTCATGAGACTTTATTCAGACCGACGAGGCTCAGAAATTCGGCCCGTGTCTTGCTCGACTTTTCAAAACAGCCGAGCATGCAGCTGGTGATGGTCGAGGTGGCGGTTTGCTCGACTCCGCGCATCACCATGCACAGGTGGCTGGACTCCATGACGACGGCGACACCTCTGGGCTTGAGGATCTCCATGATGGCGTTGGCGACTTCCTTGGTGAGGCGTTCCTGGATTTGAAGACGGCGGGCGTACATTTCGGCGATGCGTGGGAGTTTGGAGAGGCCGATGACGGTGTTGCGGGGGATGTAGCCGATGTGCATCTAGAGGAGAGGTCAGAGGTAAAAGGCCAGAGGAAAAGGAAGAGGCAGAGGCAGAGGCAGAGGCAGAGGCAGAAGAACAACAAAAAAACATGTCATGGTGCGTCATGCTGGAAAGGGTTGCGCCCGTTCTATGACTGACTGACCTTGCCAATAAAAGGAACGAGATGGTGTTCGCAGAGAGAGTGAATCTCAATGTTCTTGACAATGATGAGCTCGTTGTGGGATTCGTTGAACAGGGCATTATTGATGGTCTGTTTGACGTCGACTTGGTAGCCGCTGGTGAGGAACATGAGGGCCTTTGCGTAGCGTGACGGCGTATCGAGCAGGCCTTCTCGATCGGGATCCTCGCCGACGCATTCGAGGAGGGTACGAACGGCACCGCGCATCTTTTCCATTCGCAGGGCGGCTTGTTCCTTGGTCTCGTCTTGTCGTTCTCGGGTACCGAGGCCTGGGGAGGGAGCAGCTGGTTTCAATAACGAAGCAAATAACAGGAGATTTGTTTTTTTTTTTTTTTTTTTTTTTTTTTTTTTAGGGGGGGAAGGAGGGGGTATTTTCTTGGTAATACATACTGGGTCTGCTCAGACCTTCAAAGTCAATGACTGGACTCGGCGATCGCACAATCTCGCTGCTTCCCGCGGCAGTCGCTCTCTTCTTGGTCGGGGGCTCGTCTCGAGGATCACGAGCCGCCTTGCTGAGGCTGTGGCGTCTCTTGTCCAGGGCGCTGGAGTGACTGCCATTGGGGAGGGCGGATTGGGCGTCGTTTTTGTCCTCGGAGCGGCTCTTCTTGCTCTTGCGGCGGCGTCGGCGAGGAGAATTGTCGCTTGTCGATGAGCCAGAGACGCTGGCAGTGTCGGGGATCTGCCTCGGCGTGGACTCTACATCGGGGTCTGTGAATTGCGCCATTGCGCGGTGCGAAGAAGAAGGAGGACAAGAAAAAGGGCTGGATGAGGTCGGCAAGAGTTGCTCGAGTGGTCGGCGCAATGGGGGGCGGCAAATAAAAGAAGTTAAAAAAAAAATCAAAAAAAAAAAAAAAAAAAAAAAAAAAAAAATCAGAACCAGTCACGGGCCGGACCGGCTTCAGATAGGGACGAAGCGGGAAGAGGCTATGATGATGACAGACTCTGGCGGCGCGGGTTGATGAGAAGACGGAGACCAGCAGGCTTCACCACGTAGGTCTGCGACGTCGGCGGATGAGTGCGCGGCAACAAGTACGAATGAATATGTGTAAAGCGAGAAGGACCAAGTCAAAATGTAAAAATGTCTGTTAGTATGATCGGTCCCGAGCGGAAGTGGGGGCGCCCGGTGAGAAGAAATATTGAAGGGATTTCCGCTCAGTCCCGGGAGCAGGCATGCCGCCCAGGCAAAGAGCCGATTGATGGTTGAGACGACCTCCAGGATGCGCGCCTTCCGCAGAGCCTTCACGCCATGCCAAACATGCGCATTTTCCCACGACGTATGCGATGCAGCAATTCAATTGATGCAACGCTCGACGACGCGCTGGAATCGCGAGCTGCCCAAGTGCCGCGTTCGGCCGCCAAGGAACTTGCCGGTGGAGGGGGAAGTGGGGGGAGGGAAGTGGGGTGATTTCATGCCTGCATCACGCCGCTCCGGTCATGTGACCCGGCGGAGAGCGATTTCGAACACAGTGTGCATGCATGCTTCGTCCGCACTCATGCACCCATGCTGCTCTCCATGCTTCCATGCTTCCATGCTTCCATGCACATGATCTGGTAAACAATATCCGAGTTGGCTTCACTTCATCGCTCAGCCCAACGCAATCGTCTTGTTCTTGCTGTTGCCATCATCAACATCCACATCCACATCCACATCCACCTCCATGGCATCGCCGCCGTACGCTACCTCGCCGCTGGCCATGTCGCCTCCTAATCCGTCGCCAGTGCAATTGCCAAACAAACGACGATCCTCGACTCTTGATGTCAACGCTCCCCCCATCAAGCGCCGGAAACCTTCGAATCTGTCTCAGTCATCTGTTCCCGCTCATCCCCTGCGTCAAACATCGTTCCCACCAGAGGCCGTCCGATCCCCTTACGCTCGCTCGCCGTCAGTCGACGCAACATCCATCGTTAGTGGCAGTGCTGTTAGCGCTACTGCCAGCGGAGCGGCCAAGAAGAAGAGAGGAGGACGCAGATTGAAGCCTGTCAAGGGTGACGACGCAGCTGAGCGAACGCCTAGCTTGGTGGGCGGGAAAGCCCCGACAAACGTCAGTGGTCAGGGCGGCGATAAAGAGGCCGAAGACGAGGACGACGATGATGAAAATGGAGAAATGGCCTTGGAGGATGCTGGCGCGCGCACGCAGGAGCAGAAGCAAGAGGAGGTCAGACTGCGAGCCATGCTGGTGGAAGCTTTCGACAGCGAGCAGTACAATCGTTATGAACTATGGCGAGCAGCAAAACTATCAGACGCTGTGGTCAAAAGAGTGAGATGATTCCCCTCCTGTTGCCCCCATTCCTTTTGTCTTTTCTGCGAGAGCATCTCCGCTTACATGCGCTACACAGGTGGTCAACGCAACCGTATCTCAATCCGTACCACAAATGGTCAGCACGGCCGTCAAAGCCGTGGCCAAGCTGTTTGCTGGAGAAATCATCGAGACGGCACGAACTATTCAAGGCGAATGGATCGCAGCGGGCGAAAAACAGACGGATCTGCCCACGCCGCCACCCTCTACGGACGAGGTGGTCGCCGATGACGAAGTCGAGGAACCAGAGATGAAGCGCGGGCCTCTACGGCCTGATCATCTTCGAGAAGCCTGGCGACGATACAAGGTTTGTGCAGAGAGCCATGGCGTTGGAGTGCAGCAGCTGTGGCATGCACAACAGGGCAGTGGTGTGGAGAGATTCTCGACGCGGACAAGAAAGCGGCTTTTCAAATGAAGTTTTGGAATTGGGCGTGAGCCAATTCAGCCTCGAAAGGAGGCCTGTGATGTTCTTTTTTTTTTCCCTGATAATTACAACGATACCCGTATGCATTTCACGGTAACATGGAGGAATACACCACCATCCAAAAGCCTTGGTTGAAATTGAAATCGAAATGATTCAACGTAGCGGCATTCACTGCATTGTCTGCAATAGAAATGGGGGGAAAAAAGGGTCCGTCCAGTCCCGGTCTCCTTGCACAATGGCCGTCGACCAAACGCAGCTGCGAGACGATGGATGGGCGGACCAGGCACGGTGCAGCCAAAAGCGCAGAAAAGCAGCATTGGAATGACCCTATTCGATGACCTTATTCGACGACCCCATTCGATGATCCCCACCTGCTCCGCAAAGTCCCAAGTCCCAAGTCAGGTCACTGGTCTGTTTTTTTTTTTTTTTTTTTTTTTTTTTTTTTTTTTTTTTCTCTCTTCCGCCCCACCAATGTCCTTTCAATCCGCCCCGTCCGTCACTTGATTTGATTGATTCGTTCCTGGCGTGTCACAACGAATTTTCCATCACCACCATCTGCATTGCGCCCGGCAAAAAAAAAAAAAAAAAAAAAAAATCTCCAACAAAGAAATGGCAGGACAAAAGGTAAGATGCCTCCCCGTCGCTTGACAATTCTGAGCTTGCAGCTCTTTTATTTACTGCTACGCTTTTCGACACTGTCAATTCATGCATGTACTGCTGGTTGTTTGTCATTGCAACTCGTCGTTTGTTTGTCACTGGTGACGGTTGGATCCAGAGGCGGAAAAAAAAAACACACACGGGAAGCGCCACGGCCTCTGCCCACCAAAAATTAAAAAAAAAAAATCTACGCTGCTTCAATGCCCCGAGAGAGGCTGTGGTACTCAATTGGATCCTCCGTTTGAGTTGTTGACAATTGTTTTTTCTTCTTTTTTTTTTTCTCTCTTTTGCGTCTTCCTTTTCTCGTTGGCGGCGCTTTAGCTTTTCCTCTTCTCAAATCGTGTCCTGTCGATTGAGCCAGCATGGACTGACATGACCTTTGTTACAATTAATACAGCAGAACTCGACTGAACCCTCGCCAAGCGTGGCCGCCATTCGCATTCGCGATAATCAACGGCGGTCTCGCGCCAGACGGAAGGAATATGTGGAAAATTTGGAGCGCAAGGTCCAGGAATACGAGAAGCAGGGCGTTGGTGCTACGCTCGAGATGCAGCACGCCGCGAGGCTGGTGGCTTTGGAGAATTCAAGGCTCAGGATGATGCTGGCGCGTGCTGGCGCGACTGAGGCTGACATTGAGGCCTTTTTGCAGTCGTGCCAGGATCGCGAGGCTGCAGAAGCGCTGTCCAGCGTCAGCTTGCGGCCGATGCATCACGGGCTGCAGGAACAAAAGTCGAGCACCAAGCCGGATGGGAACCCGAGTGACAACAGTCTGCCTCTGCCTCTGCCTCTGCCTCGAGCACAGGCTGGCGATGCTGCTCCTGGCCAGGAGTCGGGCGTGTCCTTTCAACAGACATCACAATGTGGTCTGGATAGAATGGCCAGTGCCGCCATTTCGGCCGCCGCATCGTTGGCCGCATCATCGATATGTGAATTGAGCGTCAAGGCCGAGTCGTCGGCCTATTTTGTACCAAGGACTGAATCCAAACCACCTTCTCTCTCCTATCAGCAAGGCATGGCTGGTGTCGACAATACTCACCATGGCTATGGGCTGTACTCGAGCTTCGGCTCTACGACGTCCACGTCCACGTCCACGCCCGCACCCGCGCCGACGCCAGGTGGCAGCTCCTTTGACAAACTCAACGTTCTCGCATCAGCTACTCTTCAGCAGGGCAGTTGTTGTGAAGGCAAAACACAATGCACCATGCCTAACCCCCTCCCCACACCAGCGTCCGAGGCACCAAGTCCGTCGACGATTGAGCCCAGCACGGGCGCCGTCACGCCCTTGTCCTCATACGCGCCTGAGCTATCTCCTGGCGCGACAACAGTGGCGCAGGACTTTCCCTCTCCGATGGAGATGTCCTGCAATGCTGCCGCCGCCATTATTGCCGAGATGCAGAGACACAGCGATCGTGATCTTGCCAAAGCTCGACTGGGGTGTCGGGCTCGAGAGGAGTGCTTTGTCAGAAATTCTGTACTTTTCCAAATTCTGGAAAGTGAAGCTGCCAGTGGACAATACTCTTGAGTTGGGGGAACTATGACACCAAACGTATGAATGTTTCTTTTTTTTTCCTTTTTTTTTTTTCCTATGAAAAGAACAACAAAAAAAACACATATGTACATGGTGGCCCGACTTGAGGGTGTTGATGACGTCGGAAGAGTGCCTTGTCACAGAATTGGCAAATAGCGTGGGTGGTGAAGCGGAAGAATCGGGGTGCTGGCTGCACAACAGATGGTCATTGATCCTTTATTATCAGATGATTCCCAGAAGAGAGGGGGGGAAAAGAAGAAGAAAAAAACTCGACAACTAGTCGGCCCAGTTCCGACGCGCGCCAATCCATTTCACCGCATACACCAGCCCTACGAGCACAGGAACTTCAATGAGCGGGCCTACGGTCGCCGCCAACGCCTGTTGGCTGTCAGCACCAAACGTCGCGACGGCCACGGCAATAGCAAGCTCGAAATTGTTGCTCGCTGCCGTGAAGCTCTGTGTGCAACTGTGCCGGTAGCTGTACCCAAGCCGTCTCGTCACCCACAGTGTCGCGAAGAAGATGACGAGGAAGTACACTACCAGCGGGGCAGCAACACGCACAACCGAGACCACCTGCTGAGTGACGTGCTTTCCCTGTGCCGCGAAGAGCACGACGATGGTGTACAAGAGACCAATGAGCGACAGCGGTGAGAGGTATTTCATGAAGACGCCCTCGAACCACTTGTCGCCGGCAAGACTCCTCACAACAAGGCGTGTGAGAATAGCAGCGCCCAGGGGAATGCCGAGGAAGACGCCAACGCTGGTGGCTACGAGCGAGTAGGACGGATGGTGGTGCATCTCGTCGTCGGAGTCGCCCATGACACTGATGAACAGGACGGCCAGCGGGGCAAACAGGGCCATTTGCAGCATGGAATTCATGGCGACGAGAATGGCGCAGTACTCGGGGTCCCCACCCGCCAAGTTGTTCCATATGAGCACCATGGCGATGCAGCGACCCAGGCCAACGAGGATGAGGCCGCTGCGGAGATTGGGCTCATCGGGGAGGAAAGCCCAGGCCAGAGCGAGCTAGGATGTCAATCAACCGTCTGCCACTGGGCAGGCCACCCTTTGAGGGCAAGTCCGGAATACATACCATGAACAATGGGGCCACGATCCAGTTGAGGACAAGACTCAAGACGACTTGTTTCCACAGTGCGGCGTTGCCGAGGACGGTGTGGAGGGTCTCGTAACGAACGTTGCAGAGGATGGGGTACATCATGACCAGGAGACCGATTGCTAGAGTGGAGATGTGAGCGGAATGTACAATTCAAGTGAATGGGGGCAAAGGGGGTAAGAAAGGAAAAGGATAAGAGGGGGAAGGGGGAAGAGGAAAGAAGAGGAGAGGGAAAAGGGAAAAGGGAAAGGGAAAGGGAAAGGGGAAAAGGGAAAAGAGAAAAAGGAAAAGAAAAGAAAAAGATAAAAAAGGAAATTAAAGAAAAAAGAATAATAAAAAGGAAAAGAGAAAATAGAAAAAAGGAAAATAGAAAAAGGGAAAAAAGAAAAAGGGAAAAAAGAAATAAAGGAAAAAAGGAAAAATATAATTAAAGAAGAAAAGAATACTAAAAAGAAAAAAGAAAAAGAAAAGGGGGGAAAGGGGGTAGTAAAGAAAAGGTAAATAATATAAAAGCCAATATAAATATAGATAAATAGCAGGCGGAAAGGTATACAGAGGAGAAAAGACAAACGCAATACTTGTACTACAACATAACTCAACCCCGAATGAACAATACCAAACATACCAATCGGTATCGACACACCCACCCACCGGCCCTGGTCAAGAATCTCCCCCGTCCGCTCCGCAAAGTTGCCGAGCAGAATACCCGTCAGCATGGCGAGGAATATCCACACGGCGAGGAATCGATCCAGCCAGCCCAGGGACTTGAACACGGGGACGGGCCGACGGGACGTGTCTGGGGGGCTGGTAGGGCGGTTCTCGTTTGGGTCCTCCATGTTCTTGTCATACAGAGATGGTGTCATTGCACATGCCGGGTGAGAACGGTCTCTTTGAGATGTCAACGAAGAATGAAGCCGTGGATTGGAATGGCTGTGAGTGGTGCTTTATACGTTGGCACGGACTTGTACGAAATTTTAGCACCTGTCTGGATGGTGTTGTGCGCGCCCTGGGCCAATGAGCTGGGGGTAGTGACAGAGGATGTAGTCGGGGAGGTGTCGGCCAATCGGGGAGGCGAGGTGAGTCGCTCGACGGAGTGGGTTCTTGCAATGCTTTTTTTTTTTTTGTATTGTGCGGCTGGCTATGTCGTCTGCACTTTAGGGACTCCGATGCTCTATTCTTAGGAGTGTTTCTTATGCTATTCGTGCCATGTCTTTTTTTTTTTTTTTTTTTTTTTCGGTTTAAGAACTGAATACAAATTAAGACACCTGGAAGGTGAGTTACCCTATACCTTGCGCGGAGGTAGAGACATGCGGGTTTGCTGCAGGCACTGCATGTACATTGTGTACATGCAAAACAAGGGTTTTGTATAAGCCTCTTTGTAAGCGTTCGACGATGCGTACATTGGTTTCGGGATCCATTGCAGCAATCTTACAACATACTCCCTCCATATGGCAACTGGTTCCGCTTGATGATGGGCAACTTGCACATGTAACGCGGAAATACACGTGTTCCTCCCTCCACGTGGGCTATACACAAAACTAGGCGCATCTATCGCACCAAACAGTTTTCATCACATCAGAGTAATCAACAGCATCTGCATCCTCAGAATGACAGTGCGTCTCTTGCGTGCATCCTCAGCCACTGGTGGCATGGCTTGAGGCTCAAGGGAAGGGTTCTACTGTACCTCGTATCCAGCGCTTTGAGCATTGCCATTGTGTAGACGATTATGATACAGCGAAATCACATGCGGCGGACATGCGGCGGACATGCAGGAATAGACGTCCCATGTGTGCGATTTGTGTGCAACGACAAGGGTTGGGCGAGCTGTCAAGTACGTTTGGTTTCAGGTTTCGTCTACAGGCGTCTCTCTTATAAAATGGAAAAGGAATCAAGAAAGAAAAAGAATTAAAAAAAAAAGTGCTGACCAGTCAGTGCTGTTATTTCGGTCACCTGCTTTTACGGCAATAAAAAGGAAAACAACAGGTAACGGTCGCAAACAGGTCAAAAAACATACAACAACCGGTGTTCGCTGGTCGTCACCGACCCAACTACTAATCTGTCGGTTGGCAGCTTATCTATGGGAGAGCGGACGGGATCCCGAGTTTTCTGCCACCTATGGTCGTATGTGCCGGGAAGGATAGTAAAACAAATTTATGTATGAAATTTGTCGTCTTTTCGTCAGCATCGGTGCGCGCTACCAGCATCACGACGCTCAGATGAACAACGCAATCACAATCAATACGGACAAGTTAACAAAGTCAATGGGGGGGATGCCGATCGCTGAGACGCTGCATCACGTGTAAATAACACGCGGCACAACGCAACAAATTGATCACCGATTGGAGCTCTGGGTATTAACATACTGGTAACTGTAGCCAACCATGTCTATATACTGTTCCCTCGATTAATCTGATAATTATTTCTCAAACTCTGTGAATAGGTAACTGAAACTATTTTTCTTTTTCAATCTTTTTTTCTGAATATTGACTGATCCATTGTACGTCAGGCTGGCCAACACTCGCCCCACAGCGGTTGGAGCTATCAATGGTCCACTCCACGTCTTCTACACATTCTACGTGCCGCTACAAACATGCATCAATGCTTAACATCAACCGATAGCTCCGTGCAGCTCGCGACGTGATTTTCCAACTCCATGCTGTCTGCCCCTAGCTCAGAATCTTTCCATCAAGGCGAATCGTGTTGTTTATTGGTATTCTGAGAGTCTGAGGGTGTACTGCAATCACCACAGAGAGCGTTTCGTCGCTCGCGACACCATTCATGATGATGCATCCATCGCGTCAGGCATATGTAGAAGATGCCGGACCTCCTGTGGGTATTGCACTGGAGGATCTCAGGGATGATCAGGACTACGATATGACAACAGCTCAAGGAGCTGCGCCAGAGAAGACCTCAGCTATTCTCAATCAGTTCAATCGCAAGCGACTTGCGGCAACGATTGCCGTGCCCACCGACGATGGCCGTGTGCGCGCAAAGCTTCGAGAAATGGGCGAGCCCATGAGTTTGTTCGGAGAGGGCCCTGGCGACCGACGCGACCGATTACGTGAGTTGATGACGATACAAGCCGAGATCAGTGGCCTTGAAAATGGCGACATCACGATGGAAGATGCTCCAGCGGAGGGCGAGACGGAAGAACAAGAAGAGGAATTCTATTCCAGAGGCGGCGAGACTCTTCTCAATGCTCGAATCAATATTGCAGAATACTCGATACCTCGAGCGAAACGGAGAGTCGAGTTTCAGAAACAGGAAGCGACTATCCCACTGCGGACCCATGTCAAATTCAGGAAACAAATCAAGGAGAGGCTTCAAGCATTTGAACTTCAGGGCAGTCAAACCGTCGGGGAAAGACATATTAGCATGACGAGGATATCGCCGAACGGAGAGCTTGTAGCGGTGGGAAACTGGGGCGGACAAATCAAATTAGTCGAAATACCAAATTTGACTGAAAAGATGAACCTTCGCGGCCACACAAACAAGATTAGCGGTCTATCATGGTTTCCTGGAGCTACACTGCACGAGAGCGGCGTTTCTCCCGACACGGTCAACCTGGCTTCTGGTGGAGCAGAGGGATCGGTGCACCTGTGGTCCCTCAATCAGGACACTCCTTTATCAACGTTGCAAGGACACTCGCAGCGCGTCTGCCGTGTTGAGTTTCACCCATCCGGCCGCTACCTGGCCTCGGCATCCGAAGACACTTCCTGGAGGCTCTGGGATGTAGAGAGCACAGCCGAGATACTTCTTCAGGAAGGACACTCGCGCGGTGTCTATGCCGTGAGCTTCAACACCGACGGTTCACTGCTAGCGAGTGCCGGTTTGGATAGCATCGGTCGTATTTGGGATCTGAGGTCGGGAAGAACAGTCATGATCCTCGACGGGCACCTCGACGGGCACATCAAACCCATACATGCACTCGACTGGAGCTCAGACGGGCACAGAGTCTTGTCCGGATCTGCAGACGGATGGATCAAATGCTGGGATGTACGCAAGGTGCAGCGCACAGGCGGCATCGGAGCGCACCTCAGCGCAGTCTCTGATATGCGGTGGTTCAAAGGACTGGACGACCCATTGAACGGAATTCCACCAGGTGTGGATGAGAAGGGGGCTCAGATTCCCAAAAAATCTAGCACCTTTCTCATCTCCAGCGGCTTTGACAAAAACGTAAAGATCTTTTCTGCCGATGATTGGACCTTGGTGCAGACTTTGAGCGGTCACACGGCGCCGGTGGCAAGCGTAGATTATAGCAGAGATGGCCGATGGATAGTAAGCGGCGGTCATGATCGAACAGTCAAGCTATGGGGTCGGAATGATGGCGAGGCTCTCTGATGAGCCTGCCGACTTGCACGGCCGGACATGGCAAAAACTACATAAAACTGTACACACTATCTGTTGCCCACAGACGGGACACTGAACCATTTGATACCCTCCAAGAAGTCTGCAACTCCACTGTGAAGAGAATGAAGAGAAAGTGAACATGAGAGAGCGCCAACTTAATTTCCTACCCCCCTCCGCCTGCCCAAAAAAAAAAAAAAAAAAAAAAAAAAAAAAAAAAAAAAAAAACAAGCCCAACCCTGACCCCGAATTTTCGCGTCGACCTGCTTGAGTGCTTGGGCGCCGCTTAAAAGCTCTCGAGGAATAGGGCCCGAAAACTGTGAGTGTAGACGTTGTCAAGACGATACCGTCTTGTGTTGGTGTTGCTGCTGTGTGCTGGCGGGGGATGAGTCAGCTGACCTCGTTGGGTTGGTTGATTAGATGACAAAGTAAAGTAGGCCGAAAACCATGTGTGGCAACCAATATCCCAAAGTTCACTCTTTCTACTTACCTAGGTACCTACCTACTTAACCCGCCTGACTTGTTTCCTACATCATCCTCAAAGAACACCGCATTTTGCTCATCTATCGCTTGATCGCAAACACAACCACGCTTGCACTGTCCTCCATGAGTCCCTCACGTCTCTGTACACTCTTGACTGCCAAACCGATATAATACGGACATGGCCAGCATCGACCGATACAGGCCTCCGCGCGAAGGCTATCAACCTCCCAGTCTCCCTGGAGGCTCTCGCGCCGACGGACCGCAACGCTCTCCTCTCCCGCGAGAGGTGCCGCCAGCCGCTCCTACTCCTCCTCAGCCTCAGCAGAGTGCGCGAACCTCTCCCCCGCGACCGCATGGTACACGCTCATCTCAGCAGTCGCCTCGCCTGCAGTCCAGCCGCAACCGACCGTTCGCTGCAACAAATCAATGGTCTTTTACGTCCGAGGAAGTTCAGAGCACGCCCAGTGTTGTCGATGGAATTTCACCTGTTGAAGAAAGGCTCCGGCGCGCCAAGGGCGTGAATTTCATCTATCAAGCTGGCGTAATGCTGGACTTGCCTCAAATCACGTTGTGGGTTGCTGGGGTCTTCTTCCACAGATTCTACATGCGCTGCAGCATGGTACAGGAGAAGGGTGGTATCCATCACTACGTAAGCACCTCGTACCTTCTACGCCCGTGCTACTCGCGTCTTCTCTTGGTGACCAAGGCAAAAACGGAGGCATATAGCTGGATGAGATCATGTTTACTGACTATGCTCTTCGGTGATAGAACATTGCTGCCACTGCGCTTTTCCTTGCCAACAAAGTCGAAGAAAACTGCCGAAAAACAAAGGACATCATTATTGCAGTTGCCAAGGTGGCACAGAAGAACGCAAAGCTCGTCATCGATGAGCAGAGCAAGGAGTATTGGCGGTGGCGAGATAGTATTCTAACTTACGAAGAGATCATGCTGGAGCAGCTCACGTTTGATTTGATGATCGATAATCCCTACCGAAATCTATTCGAACTGCTAGAGAAACTGGAAATCGTCCACAACAAGCATTTGAGACAGGCCGCCTGGGCATTCTGCAACGATGCCTGCTTGACGGCAATGCCTCTCCTTGTTGAGGCTAGAAATGTTGCAATTGGTGCGATTTTCTTTGCCAGCGTGCATGCCGGCCAGCCCATTGACGATTTCAACGGGGAGCCGTGGTGGAAATATTTGAACGGAGATGAAGAATTATGCATCAAAGCTATCGAGGTGATGCGTCAGTTTTACACGGAGAATCCGCTTAGAAAGCAGAATCCTTCGCTGCCCTCACCAGCTTTCCATCTGGAAAGTACCAGACGGCGCGCTGATACACAATTAAGCCAGCCAGACACACTTTCATCAAACGGGACGCCTCTGGAGTTTGATAGGCCCAGTCGGAGCCGCAGTCCAGCGCCGCGGGTGAATGGCGCGGGTGCGGGTGAAGCGAATATGCTGAGATCGCCGACTAAGCGAAAGGACATTGGCAGCTCGCTTTCACTCGATCACGAGAGAGCGGAAAAGCGAGCCAAGGTCTCGGAAGATGAAGGCGAACTCGTGGAGGACTGAGGATTGAGTATTGGCCATTCAGTAACTATTGTTTTTGGTTTTTTTGGTTTTTTTTGGTTGATTTTTTTCTTCTGAGGATTTTGGCTTTGTTTTGCTTTGACCGTAACGGCGTTTCTGGCGACGGTCGTATTCTAGAGCTTGTTGACTCTCCGCGTGGATTCCATCGGTAGGGTATTGTAGGGTGCTGTTTTGTACTTATTTCTTTTGCTTCCCTTACCCCCCCCCCCTTTTTTTTTTTCTTTATGCATCGATTTCTTCATTTTTACTGTTCGGTTTTCCACGTATATGTACTTAGCATAAAATGGCGTTGGGGTTCTCATGGTGGCTCCACGGACTATCAGATTGATTGGGTAGTCACAGTTCGGTTTGCAGACACGAGTCGGCCAACAGTGTGGAATTTACAATTTCCAAGACTCTGGTCGACATTTCAAGCAAGATCAAGACCATGGTGCATGCAGTTAAACAGTGCAGTGATTGACAGGGAGGCAAAAAGGAAACAGATATACGGGAATTTTGACAACTAAATTCTGAGCTTATGCCGCAGGGTAGCATAAATCACGACTTCACGACGAGCTGCCAACTGGAGCTGCCTCGTCACTTGTCGTCACTTGTCCCTGGTCAGGCAGGCTGGCCAGCCTCGTCTCGTCTCGTCCCGTCTCGTCCCCAACCTCGATTGCTCGCCAGCCCACTGCGGCTGCCACGCGCACACGCACACGCAACTCGTCCCCCAACATCCAGCAGTTTCCACCCGCCCAGATTCTGCCACCACGGTTCACACCGCCCTAGCACACACACTATATAATCCCGGCCCACCCGCCATCCTTTTAGAATTTTTTCCTTCCTTTCTTCTTTAGCTCTCTTTGCCTTTTGGCTTAGATCAAGTGTAGTATCTGTTCTTTTCAGTTTAATCTCTGAAAGGTCTCTATTGAGACCAATCGTGATTATTCTTATTTTTGGCCTTCGGATGGTTTCCTCTGTGCTTGCACATGATTCCATCCACAGTGTCCCTGGTATTACACTGCCTCCAGGTGACGCGAACCTTTTTTTTTTCATTGCTTGCGCGGGCCTTGTCCCGTGGGGTGAAGAAGAAAATTGTAGACCCAAAACCACAATATACCATGAGCGTGAATGTAGTAGTGCGTGGGAAATTGACATACGTTGCTGCTGGAGCTTGGGTCGCATTACATTTGATCGAAATACTAATTCATTTGTCGAGAAAGCTTGTTTTTGACTCCGTGTGTACGTGCTTGACGATGTGGCATGGATGCTTTGCTCATGTTTCACCGATAGAAGATGTTTGTTTGTGTGCCGTAGCAAGCAGAATCATCTCGACCAATCTCAAATCTCAATTCATGTCCATCTTCCGTCGACAAGTTTCCATGTGTTATCGACAACACCTGGGCCCTTGAGGAAAAGGAGAGTACATTATGAAGAGGCAAAAACCCGACACGCTCCGTGGGTGTGGTGCGGCAATCACAAAAAAAAAAACCGAGGCATTTTCTCAAGCTTTTCAAAATAATCATTCTTGGCTCTTTTCAGTCGCGTCCTACGTAGGTAGCCTCGCTTTCCACGATCGGTGCCTGGTGTTGTGGCAGTTTTCTCCCCCTCACCCACCTTGTCCAAAAAAAACAAAAAAACACACGACCCATCGGGCTTAGCGTAAAACGATGTCCGTTTAGAACTTGGGAGTTTCTGCCGCGCATAGAGCTCGCAACGCCCCCACCCAAGCTATCTACAACTTCTCGCATCGATAAAGTAGAATCAGCCGCTAGCCAAGCCGTCCGGTGCCTTCGCTTGGCACTCCAAAGACCACTCCGCAACAGATTCCAGTGAGGCTGCTCGAAGCTGCTCCCTTGCTCGTTGAGCACCGTCGTCGCCTTCAGACGAGGAAGTCTTGGGCGCCGCGGGCAAAAATGGCCACGTTAGGAGGCTACCTCAACAGTGCGTACACCGAATTTTCGCGGAAGAAGAAGAAAAAAAAAAGAACAACAACATCAACAACAACAACAAATAAATATCCAAAAGCAACAACACCCAATCTAACTTCTTCCTGTCCGGCCTGCAGAGAAAGTCCTCGTCGTGACCGCCGATTCACGAGTCCTAGTCGGCACACTCGCCGCGTGCGACCAGTCCACAAACTTGGTATACCTCACCCCGTCGCTGTCTCCATCGAATAAAACAGATCCGAACCCTTGATGCTACTCGATGGGCTGAAGAAAAAAAGGAGAAAAGGAAAAAAAAAACGCCAAAAAGAAAAGACGCTAACAAATTCGTGGCTCGTTGGAGGTGGGCAGGTATTAAAAGAGACAGAGGAGCGCGTCATTCACGAACCCGATGATCACGAACCTTCGGAAATACATCCCCTGGGACTATATCTCGTACGAGGAGACAATGTGTGCTCTGTAGGGCTGGTGGACGAGAAGCTCGACGAGAGCATCAATTGGGCAGAGGTGAAGGGGTCGGAGATAGGAGGCATCAAGCATATTTAGGCGTTTTCTTCGTCGTTTTCTTTTCTTTTTTCTTTTCAGTTTCCGTATTCTTTTGATTTTTCTTTCTCATTTTTTACTACCTACTTTTCAGTACGAGCACGCTGCGGTTGGGAAAGACGAATGTACTTGGGCATGATGGGGGAAGATACAATGACATATGGATGGCGTCTGAAGGCGTTTATAGGATTGGGCGAGGCCGAGGTGCATTTTTGCTTGCGGTCCTGGCTATCAAATTGACTTGCATTATTACAGACCAGATGGCTATGGGGACGACATGTGAGCGGGTCAGTGTCGGAACAGAGGGATGAAAATGTGGCGATGGGACGAGTGTGAGGGAGGACATGCTTTCGACGATTTCAAATGCTTATATGCTTCAAATCTTCCTCCTCTCTTTCTCCGTCCATCTCGTCCTCTTCCACCACCACCACCACCACCACCATCTCCTCCTCCTCCTACTACTACTACTGCCCAAAAACTCGCCTCATCCACACGTCCTTGAAAATGTCTTCACCAGGTGACTCGACGAGTCGATTCAGCCTGTTACCCTTGAGTACGCTCATCCAAGCCATAGTATCACCGTGAACACCATCATTGGCAATAACGTTGGGATCCTCGCGGGGGTCGATGGACGCAAGGGCCGCCATCTCGGCGGGCTTGGCTCGAAGTCTGTTGTCCACGACATGCATACCACGCGTCCATTGACCAGAGGTTTCAACCCTAATGTCCTCTAGCTTTGGAGGAAGCTTCCACCCGGGATCGTCGTGAGTCAGCATGTACCAGATTGTGAGCGGATCGTGCAAGGAGAGTCCCGGTTCGCTGCCATCGCCCAGCATAGTCTCAATCTGGTTGAATGTTCCGCTGATGAAATGTGACGTCCAGGTGGCAAGAGGACTGCCTGCATCGAGGTGTGGCTTGATCTTTTCGGCGAAGAAGGTCCTGGTGATGAGATGGGGCGTGGTGATGTCCAGGGGAGCCAGAGTCAGCTTCAGCTGTCGGGACAGCTTAGCCGGGTACGCCGGCAAGGTGGACATGTTCTGGGGAATAGGAGGCATGGTCGACGAAGGCGTGTACGAAGTCAGCGCAAAGACCCGCGCAGCGGCAACGGCATCGGCATAGCAGTTGAACTCGGCCACGGGCGTGACGTTTCCCTCGACGTTGACCGCGCCGCCCATGACGACAAGTTCCTTGACGCGAAGAAACGTCTCGGGGTCCTCGGCAGCTGCAAGAGCGACATTGGTGAGAGGGCCGACTGCACAGATGGAGACGGTGTCGATCGGGTTTTCCTTGAGAATGCGTAGCATCTCCGTGTGGGCTGGCACTTTTGATGGCGTGAAGAAAGGACAAGAGAAACTGGCATCTTCCGAGGCACCCTCATCGTTTTGGAACAAGGTCTTCCACGTTTCGGCAGGGCTCAAGTGAGGGTGAGCCTCGTGGACATTGTGCAGACCGTCGATGCCGTCTGGATGTATCATTAGTCATGTCATTCGAACGGGAAAATAGGAGAGAATGATCCCTCTTGCGCCCTCTCCTTCTCGTCTCTCTGATAAACTTCCGACCAGCGGGCGAGACGTACGAAAATAGTCAGCCATGAGGTTCTCGTCCTCCAGAGCATGCTCCGGACCAACAGCAACGAGGGGTTTGCTTCTCTTCATGGCCTCGTAGCCCTCGGGCCTACCGGTGGACTTTCTCCATTCCAATTCCTTTTCCAGGACGTGGAACATGGCAACTACATTGCGGAGACAACTAAAAAATAGGGTTGCCAAGAACAGCATGACGATAACATTGAGATTAGACACCATATCAACGAGAACACGCCATAGCCAACAGAAAGGATGAGTCGAAACCGCCTTACCTCTGCAAGGGAACGTTTCCATACGTCACGGACAACATCACCACATCGAGTTCCTCGGGTGAGGCACTCAGGGCAAGAAGCATGGCCATGACATCGTCGACTCCTGAAAAGAGAGAGAGGCAAAAACAAAAAAAAAAAAAGAAAAGAAAAGAAAAAGTCAGATAAGATGATATGATGACAATCGAGAATGAAACAGCACAGAGTAAACTGCTGTGATTTGTGTGTTTCTATTCGAGGGACTTGGTCATACCAGGGTCGGTATCAATGATGATTTTCCGAGGCACCATTTTCACTGGGCACCAACGTGGCGAGCACAATGAAATGGTCGGGAAGAAGGTAAAACCGATTGTTGTGAACTGCAAATGGGCTCGCCAGACGCAAGGTCTCCAGGACCCGGCTTTCGACAGGACATGGAACGACAAGGGAGTTTTTGAGGCGGGGTGGGTTCCTGACTTTTTGCTTGCTTCGTTGGCGGTGGCCGAGGAACTCAGAGAGTCTGGCTGGTGCTTTCCGGGTGCCGTCGAGCGCCACGCACAAGCTTTTGCTAATTAATTTTACGCCATTTCTGGCCAAGGTTAGGCCAGGCCGTCGACAAGTCTTATTTTTCAAAGACGAACAAGCTCGCACCGAGTCGTATGGATGTCATGTATGCGCGCAGACGTCTGCTACATCTGTTGCAGTTGGACCTTTTGGATTCCCTTCTAGAGCACACTAGCAGGCGGGGCACGTGTTTGATGAGGCCCGACGGACTTGAAGATGCATGAGGCTTGTACGAAGTCTCAGAGGCGACATTGAAAGTACAGCACCTGGCCTGGATTGCTTCATGTTTCCAACGATGACTTGGCGGCTTGCGCGAGGTGATCACGTGCAGTACGACGTGGTTTGGGAACGGGCAGTTTGTAAAATTATGCAAGTGCTAACTGTCCATATCGTGTAGTGGTTTGCGTAATCTGGCATCATAAACATTTTGCTGTACAATATCCGGTGCAGAAATGTCTACCTAGTACTTAACCTACTAGGTACCTAGGCACCACGCCTGCTTCTGGTGACAGCCCGTGACAGACCTATGACAATTTTAAGCAACTAAAAGTATTACAAGGTATTATAAGACAGCGTATTATAATTATAAAACGTAAAATTGTCACGAAATTTGGCGGAGGCTGTCACCAGGAGATAGGTCCGCGCAGCTAGGTAAGTACCTTCGGTACCTACACCTAACCTGACGGGCTGGCTAGATATTTTGTACCACAAGACTTGGGAATTTACACTACATTCCCTGATACTTGTGCTACAAACACTGCTGTACTTTGAGGGAATTCTCTTTCGACTTGCATACCTACATACTACCTACTAGGCATGTAATTCATGATACACCATCAGACTGGCTGAATCAAACCAAGGCCGTGTTGTGATTTGTACTTGTGTACGAATGTACAAACCTACTTCATTGTACTTCCACAAGTAGCACGCCCTGAGGGAAGGAAGCTCGTACCACCGCCCTCTGGCCCCACTTCTTCGTACCGAACAGAGCGGCTTGTGCCAGCCTGCCTGTGGCAACCTGGCCTAAACACTCATGAACTCGTTGCTTAACCGCTTTGGGCCATTTCAGAGTTCAACATCCAGGGACTTCCATCTCACACACACGACTGGGTTTTTCCTCTTACCTTCTTCTTCGTCTTCGTCTTCTTCTTCTTCTTTCCTGCTACGAGGTCTCTCGCTCCATTGGGCCAGGTGGCTTCTTCTTCAATACTAGCTGAGCGCCCTTGCCCTTCTCTCATCGCAGGCTACTTTTTTTTTTTTCTTCTTCTCTCCCTTTCCCACCTTGCAGCTTCTCTATGCCTTTCTGGCAAGGTTGAACCCCACTAGCACCCCCTGATCCAAGAGGGATCAGGACATCCATCGTCGTCGTACCAGAAAGGAATCTCCCCAACAACAAGCTTCCGCAAATCCATCAACGCTCATCACGACGGCTTGACCTCGAGTCCCTTGTGCACTGCAGAACGTACGGTTGACCTCTACATATCCTCTCGGCAGAAGATCGATCGACTGCCCGCGACAAGCCAAAACCTCCTTACCATTTGTCATTGATTCGCCTTGTATCGCAACAAGTTTTTTTTTAGTTTTTTTTTAGTTTCTTTTTCCCTTCCTCATCTTCGACCATCGACTTCTCTGCGTCAGGAATACGGCGACTCATATTTTACCCCATTGTCCATGGCGAAAATGACGGACGGCGATATGAACTATCTCTACACAATCGGCGGCTATGCCGCTGTTTTTGGAGTCGGCTATGCCGCCTATCGTATCTCCACTCGCAAAGGCAGCAGAAGAGCAACAACCAACTCTGTCAAAGGCGCCAAGGGCGCGCATGCCGAACCTCGCAAGGAGGACAAGAAGAAGAAACAGCGACTGGAACACTTTGCCTCGGAAGCACACGACGCTGCCAAGGCGAAAGCGAATGCCGGAGAAGCTACCCCCTGGCCAAGACATACTGTCGAAGATACCTCGGATGATGGTGTTGACAATCGCGAATTCGCAAGACAGCTGGCCAAGGCGAAAGAGGGCAAGAAGTTCGCCAGCAAAGCTGAGGCTTCCAAACGCAAAGAGAAATCCGTGAAGCAATCTCAAGCAAACAAAATCAAGAAGGCACTTTCCGCCGACAAGCCCTCTGATGCTGGCGCGGATGCGGACGCGGACGATGATCAGTCCCCCATTGACTCCCCCGAGACTCGGCCCGCTGATGTCGCTGGGGTTAGTGACATGCTCGAACCAGCTCCTGCCGGTCCTTCCGTCATGCGCATCACTGACGCGGACAAGGTCAAGGAGAAGAAGCCCAAGGCTGCCAAGGCCCCCGAAAAGACGGAAACAAAGAAGCAGCGCCAAAACAGGAAAAAGGCTGAAGCTGCAAAGGAAGCTCGGGAGGAGGCCGAAAAGGAGCGCAAGGCTCTCGAGGAAAAGCAGCGACGCACAGCTCGTATCGCCGAGGGCCGAGCCGCCAAGGATGGCTCCCAGTTCGTGGCCTCGACAAACGGAGCCAACTCCTGGACCAACGGCGCTCCTAGCGAAGCCAATGTGAAGCCCTCTGGCCATGTCGAGGCTCTCCATCAGCCCCTGGACACACGGGAGGAAATGGCCGTCCCCACTGCTCCTCTGGCCAACAAGCCGGCCGCGACCAAGCCCAAGGACACCTGGATGTCCTCTCTACCATCGGAAGAAGAGCAGATCGAGATGCTCAAGGACGAAGGCGACGAGTGGAGCACAGTCCCGGTCAAAGCCTCCAAGAAGAAGAAGTCCGTTGACTCAGGAGATGATTCGAGCAAGCGACCTGCTGCTCAGCCCCATCAGGCCGCCAAGATTGCCACTGCCCAGAGCTTTGGTTCATTCTCTGCTCTGAAGGATGACGCAGCGGTCGAGGCGGAAGAAGAGGAAGAGTGGGATGTCTGAAATCGTCCTTTGACGACAATTTACCACCGATATCTCATTGCGGCAACGTCATTTCCTTCGACCAAGCAGATTCTTTTTGCCCTTGGCTGGAGGCGTTTCCTGAGTGCACCTCTTTGCCCTATATACCAGCAATGTTTCTTTCGTGGCCTACCATTGCCGCTTGAAAATTTGCGTCATTTTTTTTTTTTTTACTTTATTTCGCGTGATTTGACTTCTCCTCTCTCTTCTTTTCTGTCCCCCTTTTCGTCTCTGGTTTATCGAAATGACATTCTCGACGGTACAAGGGGGACGAGGGCAGTGAAAAAATAAAACCAGAAAAAAAAAAGCACAATAACCAGAGGAACAAAAATAACGGCGATCAGATATGAACTGCAAAAATGGGGAAAATCAGGCTGCTTGTATTAGTATAAGATGACGAGTAAAGAAGGAGTATCAGTGCAAATCGGCTCTCTGTTTCAATGGAGGCGAGGCAATAGGTACGATTCTTGTTTATCGAAAGAAATTTCAAAAAAAAAATAAAAAAAATGGCGAGGCTGCGGTGCGATACGGAAAATATGTCTATTTGCGTCTTTCAGATTCAATCTGTCTACTTATGAGAGGGCTTGAGGTGGGGGGATGACGGATTTCAATGTGGCATCCAGGGCAAGGGGATCGAGTGTAGGTTGCAAAGCCATGATGGACAGCAGAAGTCTCGAGTTTGTGTCGGAAAAGCAATTTTTTTTAACAAAAAGACGTGGCCTGATGATGCTTGGATTGAAAAAAATAAAAAAAAAAAAAAAATCTCATGTTTCACAGTTTCACAGTGCAAGATCTGGCTTTGGTGCTATTCTATTCTTTTTCTTTTTCTAGTTTCTTTTTTAAATTTATTTTCCTCTTCTTTTTTTTTCCCTCTTCTTTTTTCTTCTTCTTTTCTTTCTTCCCCTTTTTCTTCTTCTTCTTCCGACTCCCCTTTCTATTTTATTTCTTTTAAAAAAAAGAAGAAAGAAAGGAAACGAACCCAAAAAATAGCTCAATTTTTTTCGACGTAAAAAATGAATAGAAAAAAAAGAGAGACACGGAGCCTGGACCGCTGAAAAAGATACAGAACCTGGACCAACTGCCAAGCAGCATCCCATTCCACGGTCCACCACGGGGCTCGTGGACATGAATGATTTGAATGATGGATGGATGATTGAATGCATCAAAAGTCGAGGCCAGCGCCCTGGCAGCCCCAGCAGCCCCCGCAGACCAACCCCCTGCCTCCACTCCATCTCCATGTCCGTTGACGTTGGGCATCCCCATTTGGGTGGGCAAGCGCATCATCAACTGCTCAGTCCAAGTCTCCAGTCGGGATCAAGATCAGGATCAAATCGATTCACTGATTCGGGGCGCCGTGCACAACATGGTCCTGCCAATTTATGCCAGAGACCCAGAACGGTCCGTCACAGACCGTTGCGCTTGTTCGTTCAATGCTGCACATGTGCAGTGTGTGGCCGTGTGGCGTCTGGTCCTGCGCGCCTTCCATTTGTCCACTGTCGTACATCTGACGCCATTATTGGGGCCAGGCACTGTTGGGGATGCCCGGAGTGCTTCGCGTGCTCCTCTCGCGAGGCCAAGCCCGATCTGGCAAGACCAGTGCCGTCGCCTCCGACTCGCACGCCCCAAGATACCTGCGGACGCTTACGCACGCTTACGCACGCTTAGGCCCGCAGGATACCAGACAGCCTACGGCCACTGAAACCGAAGACCCTGCGTACTAATGGCATAAGCATTGACTGACTGGACTGGACACAGAACCCGCCCCTCCGCCCCGAGTGGCTGCTCCCAGCCACTGTCAGCGCTGCTGTCCAGTGCAGTCCGAAACAAACAGCGCCCAGCCTCTTTCCCACTTCTTGTCGTTTCCGTTTCCGTTCCCGTCATTTTCATCTCTCAATTGCTTCATACCTGTCGAATCCGGGACGCCATACGTGATTGATCACTTGTCCTTTATTCTTCATTTTCCTTTTTTTTTTTTTTTTTT